>JAODKC010000038.1:2443245-2458621 GCA_026777985.1 Mormyrops attenuatus
CACCAGCAGAACATGACTCTCGCAGTGCTGCTCCTCTGCCTTATTATCCGGCAGCTGTTGTTTCCGCAGTAACGCAGCCGACAGCACAGGCTTCAGTGGGCACCCGCACTGCCCCACCAGGTGTCCACCCCAGCCCCCCCCCCCGGCTGCTCAGCTGCAGGGCCGTTTTTGTATTTCAATTCCTGTAGTCTCAAAGTTTTCAATGTATGTAGTAGTTACATGTAATAATGTATGTGACTGGTTTAATGTTTAATACAGAAGAAAACAAAGAATTATTAACATGTTTCTCTAAATAATGTCTGAAATTGTCAAAACGTTATGTATCACGTGATTTGGGGGTGGTGTGGTGGTTAGCACTGTTGTCTCACACCTTTCGAGACCAGGGTTTGAGTCTCCACCATGGCTCTTTGTGTGTGGGGTTCGCATGTCCTTCCAGTGTTATTGTGGGGTTTCCTCCAGTTATTCCAGTTTCCCCCCACAGTGCAAAATCATGCTGAGCCTAATTGGAATTACCAAATTGCCCATAGATGTGCATGTGCGGGTGTGTGTGCCCTGTGATGGGTTGGTGCCCCATCCTGGGTTGTTCCCTGCTTTGTGACCATAGCCTTCAGGATAGGCTCTGGACCCTGAATAGGAGAGGTGGTTACAGAAAATGGATGGATGGAATACATAAATTGATTTTCATGAAAACCTTCAATAGATCATTAAAAGTGCAGTACTGTATTAATCTATTCCCCAGAGATATTTACAGTGCCTGTGTGGATTAACTGGATTATGTCACAAACTGATAAACAGGGCTTATGCACAGATTCAACATTAATGAAAGTGGAAAAACTGCAACGGAGAGCGGGAACAGTCGTAGGAAATATAGCATTTGTTTTCAGCAAGGAGGCCCATACAGTAATATGAATAAATAGCAAATGAATTATTGATAATAGGTTTCACTGGTTATTGTATTAGTGCCAGAGCACAGGAACGTGAAGCCACACATTACAGGCAGTCAGCAGCATCATTATGATTCTGTGGAAGAAAATGGCATTTTAAATGAGGCTGTTTCACGCAGGACAATCCCTCTAGCAGACGGTCCCAATACTGCTTCCATGAACCCACTGTTCAACTTGTTTTCAGTTTAACCAATTAACTGTAATGTACAAGGAATAATCATCTATATTTTACATAATCATTTGAATAATTGTAATATGTTGAGTGGAATACATTTTCCAGTGTAAACTTGAGTATATATAATAAGCATTTAGAAGTTTATTTAGTGTATGTATGAGTGTACGGTGTCTGGGTAGGTGCCCTGTGATGGGTCGGCACCCCATCCTGGGTGATTCCCCGCCTTGCACCTGTAGCCTCCGGGATCGGCTTCGGACCCCCCACAACCTTGAACAGGGCAAGTGGTTACAGAAAATGGATGGATGGAATTTAATTTAACTAGATCTGCTTAATTAGTATGATTCTAGGAGTGAATATCAGCACCAACATATTGGACCTCCAGGAAACATCTGGGTAGCCTGGAGTAAATGGTAACAGCAATAGGAAAAAAGAGAAACGTTTAGCTTTAGTGCAGCAAGCCTGTTTAGGATAAGAGCTTAAGATGGATGATAGATGTATTTGGCTTTAGTGAAATGATTCGTGATCAACAGATTCCACAGGTCAGTGCCCATGACAGAGCTTCTGCTGCACCCGTGAATGCTTAACCTAAATAGCATAAAAATAAGATTGCACTGCACAAATGTGTTGTAGATTAAAGGGTCTATTGGGAATCACAGCAGTGAATCCTGCTTCATCAAAGGCAGGCTTCTGAGTTATCACTTGATTGACCGAGACCCTAGGTGATGGTGTGTAAATAATGGCTTTAATTAAACAATAAAGACATCAGGCTGAATGACGCCAGCGCTTCCTGCGGCCTTCAATGGAGCCCTCACCCTCTTGTAACCTTGTGTTTCCTCTTTGAGCCAATTAGAGGTGCCACAGGGCCTCAGTCATAGGCAGACTGGGAAAGGACAGCATTTCCATATTTTCCTTCCTTTAAGCTGCATTTGATAATTAAAAGCGAGAGCAGGTGGTCTCTGCAAGGTGCCTGCGCCATGGATCTTCCAGTGTAAACTCCTCTTAGAATTCTGCCCACTGGATCTAGCCCAATGCAAAGACTCAGCAAGCCCCAGGCGAGCAGCTGTTACCGGCCAGTGCCCTTCCTGTCACTCAACTGCCAGCTGCACCCATTTCATAACAATAGCTCATGTACGCGTCTTTGGCACATGGCATAGTTTGCCGGTTCGAGTCTGAAAAGGACCCCTTAACTTGAATTGTTACAGTAATTATTCTATGGATATAATTATAAAGCATCCTTCTTAATTAATGTTATTTAAATTGAATATTAAATTTAATATTGAAAATAGCAGCATCTTTATTATGCATTTTTAAGTCCTGTGATATAATTATCTCGCAACCCAGAAGGATAAGCGGTTTGGAAAATGGATGGATGGATGGATGGATGGATGGATGGATGGATGGATATAATTATTTGATACTGGATCAGCAAAAATCCATAATTGCATCAATCTCTTGTCCTTCAAAATAAAAAATGCTCATGAACTCAACAAAACAATCTTGAGTTTGAGCAGAGTATGCCCAAGGCCTTATGAGCTAGAGCTCCAGAGCAAACACATCCATCACAAAACAAAACCTTCTGAAAGCACAGCCAAATATATTACTGCTTCAGTCTCCATCTTTTTTCATCCTGTCATATTTACTTGTGAATCTTTCAAGGCATTTTCATGATGAAGACAGGTGTGAATGTGGACACTGCAGTGAGACACAAGCATGAGTTGATGACAGAAGCAGCATTTTAAGAGCAGATAAAGATTGTTAGACACCAGCTCTTTGGCCATGTGGCAATGAGAAAGGTGCAGAGCAAATACAGTGTTGTGTGCTTCCTTGTTCCACAGAAGTAGGCCATCTGAAGCTTGAGATCCTGGTAGGGATGAGGCCAGACAAGATCCAACAATAAAAGGTATCAAGACAAACCAGAGCATCTAACCTAGAATGGGGTACCAGGACCCAGCCCTTGAGCCAAGCCTGAAGGTGATGAAATGGATCTAAACCTGAGTAGTGAATTGTTATTCAACTTTCATCCATAAGTTATTCAACATTTCCTCAACAACTAACAGCACATCGGACAACAAGGATGTTGATAAGTGAACTTAGTACCTTTGTACATTTGGCTATAGGTTAATGAACTTTGTACTTGTGTCTTCTGATTAGAACTGAGAAGCAGAGCTATCTTGACCTGGATTTAGCACATATAGAGGAGGCTGGATGGACTAGGAAGACCTAGAGGAGCAGTCAACTTTTGTTGGGAATGGCTGGCTGTAGCTTCCTTGCAGCTGTGTGCTACACGAGGCTGGCAGTCTGAATGGACTATGTTCACGATGTCAGTCACTACAATGGCCCCAAAGAGCTGGGCTAGAAGGTATGATGGAAACCCTTAAGTCTGCTGGTGGAGTTGAGTGGGAAGGGAAGCTGTCAAGAGGAGACTTGAATTTCCTTCCGTGAGGGTCTCCCCAGACAACTGAAAGTACCATCAGGCTACAAGAGTTGCAACAAGTACATACAGTAGGGGAAATTTCAAGAGGCCACAAAGAGATGTTGTACCTAAAATATATTCTGGAAGCCTGTCTGATGTCTCGGAAGGAGGAACCAGGCCTTTGTTCAACCTGTGTAACAGTAGAGGGAACACTATGAGGAACTCCTTAAGCTACTGCAAACTCCTTTGCACAAGGATGCAGTCTGTCCTTGCACCTGAAATTGCTGAGGTAGTCAGGTGCAACTTTGAGCTCCTCTTTAATGTTAAATAGAAGGTGAATAAATTAGGGGAGGTGGTCCCTATTTTTAAACTGCATGTTGCAACCATAAAGGTATCACACTTCTCAACCCCCCTGGGAAAGTCTATGCCAGGGTACTAGAGAGTTTATTAGTCAGTTATCTGAAGGTTTGGGGGAATATGACGTCACATGTGCTTAGTGGACTTGGAGAGGACATTTAAACTTCAGATACTATGGGGGGTGCTGCAGGAATATGGAGGACTGGGGCCACTGCTGCATGTGATTCAGAATCAGAATCAGAATCTTTTTATTCGCCAAGTACAGAGAATACAAGGAATTTCTTTTGGTGCGGTCAGTCCCTGTATGAGTGTAGAGTTGTGTCCGTATTCTTGGTACAAAATCAAATTATGTCGAGTCGGTGTCAGCAAGGGTGTATGGTGTTTCCACTCCTGTTTGTATTTTTTGTGGATGTGCACAGTGGTTAGCACTGTTGCTTCACACGTCTGGGATTAGGGTTTGAGTCTATGCTATGCCTCCAGGTGTATGTGGAGTTCACATGTTCTCTCCATGTCGCTGTGGGATTTCTGCTGGGTAATCCAGTTTCCCCCACAGTCCAAAAACGTGCTGAGGTTAATTGGAGTTACCAAATTGCCTGTAGGTATGAATGGTGTGTGAGTGTGCCCTGTGAAAGGGTGGTGCCCCATCCTGAGTTGTTCCCTGTCTTGTGCCTATGAGTTCTGGACCTGCTGTGACCCTGAATAGGACATAGACGGATGATATCATGGTGTAATTGTAGCTAGAATGAGGTCTGGAATGGAAGGTGCCATCCCTGCTATTTGCAGATGATGCTGCTCATTTGATCTCATCTGACCAGGACATACAGCAGATACCTGAATGGTTTAATTTCAAGAGTAAAGTAGCAGGGATGGGAATAAGCACCTCTAATTTCAATGTTATGGTGCTCTTTCAAAATAAATGGATTGCTGATTTTAGTTGAGGGGGCGAGGCTGTTATCAGTGAAGGGGTTTAACCAACTTGGGATCTCGTTCATAAGACGGCCCATGAGATTGATGGGTTAGATCAGTAGCTGCAGTTTTGTGGGCACTGAGGTGGTTTGTGGCAGTGAACAGGGAGCTAAGCCATTTAACAGTCAATCTATGTCACTATCCTCACCTGTGGTAATGAGCCGTGGGTTGATGACTAATAATGAGATTGTCAGGAAAAGTGGGCAAAATTAGGATTTTCAAGAGCTGATAGGCTCACCTTCTGTGACAAGGTGAGGAGTTCAGAGATCCAGAGAGACCTTGAAAAAGAGCCCCCGCTTCTTTAGATTGAGAGGACTCAGCTGAAGTGGTTTGGCAGCTAATTTGACTGTAACTTGGTCGACTCCCAGGAGAGCTGTTCTCCCTCTGGCCGTGGCCCGGGGCAGACCCCTGTTATGCTGGCTAGGGAATGTCTGGGGATCCCCCAGGTGAGCTGCGGTCTGCGGTCTCAGAAAGAGGTCTGGTGTGAATGTCTGTGCTATGCAATGTTCCTCTGGGCTCTTCCCACTGTCTAGAGATACACTGTTAGGCCTGGAGCCCAGATGGGCTGCTGGCCCTTCATATGGTTCACACACTCAGCAACAAACAATAGGAAATTTTAAAGGTGCCATTTTGCCTAGATTAAATTCTCTTACCTGCATTTTCTTGACAGTAATTTGCTAACTGAAGGAGTGTACATTTATCTGTTTTACAGGGTCCCAAAGAATCCATCTCATAGATTCTTATTATAGAAAGCATCCTTTATTGCTATTTTGGAATATATCAAGATCTATGAGTATATTATAATTTTTAATCATATCTTGGTAGTAATGCTAAAAAAAATACTTTAGAAATGTAGAATGATTGGAGGACTGCAGGGTCGCAAGGTGTTACTCTGCATGTGTTTTATAGCCAATTAGCTTTGTAGTCTAGGTCAGTGTTTCTCAACCTAGACCTTGAGGACCCCCAAATAGTCTATGTGGACTGTGGCAAGGAGCAGGGAGGGTCCAAAAACCTGGCCCGACTGGGGTCCCCAAGAACCAGATCGAGAAACACCGGCCTTGGTAGATTAAGCAAATTTCACATACAAACAGAAAGATAGATAAATACCTTTCACAACTGTTCCAAAACTTGTTTTTCATGCTTTTAATGTGCAGCTTATCAAGCCCAAGTTCCGATTAGCTGAGATGAATGACGGTTTTGGGACAAATGAGGCTTCAAATCCTGATGCAGATGGAGAATCATCTTTCGCTGCCCATTATCATGCCTGGTTTATCTGTGTCATTGGTTCCTTTTACTGGCTGCTCATCCACCATTCAACCAATTATCTGGCTCTGGGTTGTTGGGGGGTGAGGGAGGACACTGCAGCCTATTTACTGGTCGCCAGTGCAGAATAATCCTGAACTCAAAGCCCCATTCTTCCCATGACCTAACTCTGTGCAATGTGTGTAATGGAGATTTTCTTTGTAATAGCTCAGTGTGACATAGTACCAACATTGTCAATAAAAGCACAAACATACAATTATTGGCCTGTGTGCTAGAGTAGCGACAGCCTCTTAGTGAAGACAGCATGGCAACCAGATGGTATTAAAATGGTGATGGTATTAAAGTGTATTTTCCTACTATAGTAAAATGTCTGAAATACATCTACAAATATGAACTTCTCAAACCGGCGTACACTTTCTATGCCTGCTGGTTTTACGAAAAACACTTATCTTAGGAGCCACGTAGTCTGACAATCACTCAGTTTTCTCAGCGCTACACTTGAGGCAAGCGTTTGCCAGTTGCTGGTTTCCATGGATACAAGGTGATCATAATTAGTCTAAGATGCAAGGAGTAAAAGAAAAAAAAGGAAAGTCTGCAGATGCTTTGATCTGACTGAATAGCAAAGGACACAACATTGTTATGGAAAGGGATTGATCAGAACCCAATTACTTAGGCTAAGGGGTGGGTTTTGGATTTAGTATAACATAAGTGTTTGTGAATCAATCATGCGCGGCTATCCCATGTTATGTGTACAGTGGCATTAAAACTTGCTGACTGGGAGGGTGCCAAGCTGTAGCTTTACGTTTTCAAGATGTATTTATAAACTTAGTAAAAAAAAAATAAAGTAAGATAAAAGATGATGCCCGTGGGTCCTTGTTAGGGGGCGTTTGGAGGGACGTGGCCCGCAAATGCCCCTTCACGACAGCGACCCTGCCTCATGGTCATTCCCATGCTCCTCTGGACTTAGATCTGAATTTGGACAGTCTGTGTTCTTTATTCTGCAGACACATATAACAGGCACATTTGTATAAAAATGCTGCTGATATATTACTGGCAGGGCTCTGTGTATAGAATGCAGCTATCAGCATCATATTAAGATATGTGCGCCTAACTGTGATTTACGTTATCTGTGAAAACAGATTCCGCCCTTATATTATTTGCACTCTCCTAACAGGCCATGCAAGGCGTCTTCATATTTTTGGAAGCAATTTCTTTTATCACTTCTCACACTGTTAGCAAGTGTGCTGAGATACTATTTGTGGAATGAAAAGGATTTTGTTTAAAACTTCCAGAACATGCATCTCAATGCACCTCTATCCTACTGACATCCAGTCACAAAACAGATCAGATCCTTTTGCAATTTAATTGGGGAATTAAATAAGCAGCATCATCAAAAATCTCTGCTCCAGCTACTGCATATATCCCTAAAGGGAAGTAAAGTAATACCTCAAACTAGTAAGGTGCATAATATATCATTTACATCCGAAATGCATATTGAATTATTCTTCATTGGTAAAGATGAGACCCTCCGAAATTAATATTGCTAGTTTTCTGGCCTCCCAGCATGAATCATCACTACATGAATAGGATGACATTTTGTTTATAAAGGTCAGGACCCATGCGGGGCAAACCTCAGACTGTAATCTCTTTTTAAAGGGAGCCCTCTATCTGGTGCTGGAAAGCAGGGTGCTAATTTAATATGATGAAGGAATCCAGGTCGCATACAGGAGCAGCCTCATTATGGGGTAATATGGCTCATCTCACTCTGGGGGCTGCATGCAGGGTCCCGGGCTTTATATTAATTTCAGTGCTGCTTTAGTCACAACAGCTTCAGGAGCACCAGAACCAACTGGGTAGGGAGTGACAAGGCTGTGTTAGAGCAATTCACTTTTATTTCATATTTTTAATGACCAGTATCTATACTCAAATGATTATGGTGCAAAATTATAGAATGGAGGCGATGACAGAGCAGGAAACGACCCAAGAAGCAGTGCCAAACCATCACAATCACACCTATGGGGAATTTGGGAACTCCAATTGACGACAGCATGTTTTTGGACTCTGGGGGGACCGAGAGCCTGGAGGAAACCCCATGAGAACACAAGGAGAACATGCATACGACACAGAGAGAGCCATAGTGGGGACTTGAACCGTAGACCCAGAGGTGTGAAGCAACAGTGCCAACCACTGCACAACCACAACAGGCCACTAATCCTCCATGCAGTCCTTAATTACTCTAAGCCACTGTGCTTTTAATGGTTTCTTTGATCCATCGTAGTTCTTGGCGGATATGTGGGCTCGTTGCAGTTTTTTCAAGTTGCTGAAAACAGAGCAGTGATGAATCTTTCTGACAAAGTCAGTGCAGGGACATCCATCATTCTTCCATAAGCATCTTGGAACCTTTCCAAGGGAGGGCAGGGCACCCCAGGGGGGGCTATTATCATACTTATTACTCACCTAAAACTGAACACCTGAAATCTGGGCTTGCAGGTGGAGCCCCTATTTAGAGACAGTATCTGAAAAATGCCAGAAAGGGTCTGTATTCAAAAGAACCACATTTCATTCCATGGCATCATAGCAAGATGAAAATAAGACAAATAACACTAAAAATCATTCTGTCACCTACCCCAAGCTGGAAGAAAACAGCAAGTTTCAGAGAACACCTTAAAACTTTAAAACTGCTTTAAGCAATAACCTCTTTTTGGAAATTAACTGCTATTATGTGGTTTATGTTTGTCTATTCAGTGTAATGCACTGACCTTTCTTGAGTAGTTGTTTGACCAGCGTGATGTCACATTTGCCAGTACAGAACACAGATAGTAAGGGCAATAGGTTTCAGATCCTTGCAGCAAATCATGACATGGTGCAGGAGATCTGAGAACCAATCAAAGGAGTGACAAACCATTATATACACTTGCATAGTGAAATACATAGTGGAAATACCCATGTCAGGTTGAAGCTACCCTCCCTCGGCACAGCACACGACGACACAATGATCATTAGACTCAAAGCACTACCACAAAGTTTTTCATTCCGGATTAATCTTCTGGGAGTTTTATGCCCATCGTCATCATGGTGATGTCAGTCAGACAAATTCACCTATCATAAACTACAGTTAGCTTAAAAATATAAACTCCGAAGTGTTTCTGAGTCTGGCAGGTGATGATTTTTTACCCAAAAAGATGCATATAGACATAGTGTATTTCTGACTATTTACAGAGCTGAATGTGTTAGTAATTCAGTAATTCAGACTAATTACCCTATTAAAGAGGACAACAGCAGTTCCTCAGAAGAGGAAATATTTACGAGCCTTAGAACGGTGTCTAATAGGTTTTTTGCCAGTGGTGCAGCTATGGCTACAGGCTTTTGCGACAGCTAATATTCATTTGCTTTTACAATAATGATGGACTTATCAGAAACAGGAATAAAAGTCAACATTGACTATGCTGAGTTGCTGCTAGTCTCTGCTCAGGCGGTGAACAGATCCAGTTATTTATACATTTATTTGGGGGTTAAGTAACCATGAGAGTAACAAACATAGAACAGCCAGAGGGAATAGGGAGGAAATGGTGCAGGACAAAACAGGTATTACATGGATGCAGGGTCTGTCACCTACTTTTGTCCCCTCACAGCATGCTCACATCCTGTAAAATGTAAAATCTCTAAAATGCATTATGGGTAACTTTTTTTCTCTTGGCAAGAAAATAGGAGTTTACACCCTAGCTTCATGTGCGCGGAGTTTGCATACTCTCTGTGCATCATCATTGGGTTTCCATTAGGTTCTCTGGTTTCCCCCCATCGTTCAAAAACATAAGGTAAACTGGAGTAGCTAAATTGTCTTTAGGTATGAATGGTGGGTGAATGTGCCTTGCAATGCATTGGCGCCCTGTCCTGGGAGATTCTCTACCTTGCAACCGGAATAGGCTCCAGACCCCCAAGGCCCTGCTTAGGACAACCAGGTATGGAAAATGATGGATCTACTTGAAGGTTTTTGCTTAAAAGGGCCTGAAGAAACGAGAGATCGTTTTGAAAACAGAAAAGAGGCTTGTTTAGCCTGTGCTGAGCTATTGGTCGCTTTAGACAAATGACTCATTGCTGTTCCCAGGGAAACAAGACTGACATGACTGAGACACAGAAGAGCGGCTCCTCCCTGATCTGTGGCTGTCTGTGACTTTCAGCTTCAGCTTAATCCCTTTGGCATTTCCAGGGAAATACAAATAAATATTATCACCTGAAAAAAGCTGGTACATTGGCCTTATATTTTGGACCTTTGGACATTTTTAATTTGACCGTAAAAGCTTGTCAACTGTGATGCTAAGGCCCCGCTCAGGCAGGAAATCCACAAATGCAATGAATATAGCGTCCCGATTCTGAGGGGACTGAAAAGCCTGGAAATCGTTGTTCCACAAAAGCTATAAGGTACTTTTGATGTTTTGGCAGAAAGCAGTTGACAAAAAAAGCCATTTAATTCCACTGATTGTTTTTTATATACGTATTTCATGAATAAATATTGCTATATATGTGTTTTGCAAGGGTTACCACAGTAAGTACCAGACAATTTCCTTTGAACTTTTGATTTAGGTAACGCATTTATAACCAAGTTCAATGATCCACGACCCAGAAGAATGTTTTGTGGCCAATCTGCCAACATAATCTTCCTTCACTAATACTCCTGTTGACTGTAATGTCAGCAAGTGGCACAAACGACGAAGACCAGACTGTCATGTGTGTATCTGAATGTGAAGATACTCTAAATATTAACCGTCACGGTTTTCCAAGGAGGGTGACTGTCGACTGTAAGACGACAGCATGTGTCTTATTTACTTGAATGTGCAGGTTCCTGGAGATCTGGATACGTTTTCTGCTCCGAATGCATGCAGACCGAGTTGTGCTAAGATTCTGTGGCATTTGGTTTAGTGGTTGACAATTACAAGTTTTATAAACTGTTATGTAGTGACTTGCTTCAGTAGTCAATCTGCAACGTTGAATCGCCTGTTTCAGAGACTGAAGCAGATTATTTGTGCAAAATTAATTCATTCTGTATAATATCTATAATTTATATTTCTTCATTTCACCAGTTAATATCCCCCCCCCCCCAAGCATGATGCCATGCTCACCAAAGGGTTTTTTTTTTAAAAAAAACACTAAAATACACCTTTTGTGTGCAGTCACTACTATTCATTTTACGGAGAGTGGACTTCATTATTGTTAACTCCACCCCCAGCACTGCAGGTAAAATGATGAGGTAGATGGTCAACTACTCTATCCAGTGGAAAGAAAAACTATTTTCATTCAGCAAATATGGCTAAATATTCATGATTGCTAATCATTCCTAGTAACTACACCCCCTCTGTCTAAGGCAGGTAAGACCAGATATGCTTTGGGTGCCAGACCTTATACAGAAGGGAATAAAAACTAAGAGCTCTTGCAGCCTGGAAGAACCATTCGCCCTCTCATATGTAATTCCTGGATTGATCAGCTGAGTCTGTCAGTATAAAAGAAACACTGTAATTTTCAGCATGTGAAAGGAGATGTTCGTGCATCTGAAAATCAGATTTTTGGCTTTTGCAGCGAGTATGTTCCCAACAGCCACCCTTGGATTCCTGGACTCACCGCAGCCCTGTACTGAATAAGCACTTACGGTAGATGGAGGATGTTTTTACAGGAATCTTGATGGCCCTTTAGAACATTCATCAGCAGCTTCCAAAGTTTCAGTGGTGGCCACGGTTAACAGAAAACAGATGGATTGATGGTTCTAATTCTTTCACTGATGAATAAGAGACTGGGATTCTGATTACTTTGAAACAGTTGGTACTGCAACCAAAGTCATATATGATTTACAGTCTATGACAAAATAGGAAGTCTGAAAACGTACAGATGAGGACAGCAAAGGCCTCACTTGTCATGAACAAATGGAAGAGTGTCTCCTTAGGCACCCTATTCACATGCATCACTTTGTTATTTACTTTTTTGCAAATGATATTTTCACTTTCTGGAAGGGAAGACGTCTTTTTCTCATTTGAGATTCCAAATGTTCTTTCAAGAGACGTCATTCCCGAAGCCTTCATTTAATTTCTGCGGAGTTCAGAATGGGTGCAGCTCTGAAATGCACATTTCCTTGGCTCCTAGACATTCCACGGTTGTTGTTCTTGCTGAGCTTTTAGCTAATCTGTTTTAATCAAGTGGCTAATTGAATTCTGGCTCTAATTTCAGCACATCTTGAGAGGCTGGTTCGCATTTGATAAAGATGCAGTTAGCGCGTTAGCATTGATCATTTTTTTTTATTTGGATAATTTGTTATCCCTGAGTGTTTGAAAGAATAAAAAGGAACTGGGAAATATACATCTGGTTGAAATGTGGATGGTTATCATTGCAGGAGAACCAAATTACTTTTGGTAACGTTGCAAGGACACAAATTACAAGAAATCAGCCAAAATCATTACCTTCACTAGGAGAAATCACGCACTTGGATAATGAGTAGCTTTGGCTGTGTGATTAGGCCACTCGATGCTTGGAAGGAGGTGAAAACGTCTGTCTTCTGCCTCCGAGGAGACCCGTGGCATGACCACACTCACCCTGAAGATCACTTCAACAATCAGACACCAGGATGGCAGGCTCATCAGCGGGGGTCATCGCTCGCGGTGAAATGCCCAAACTGTCAATGACCCAATTACACAGCTTCCATTTTGACATTAATTAACTGTGTACCTTCCTATTAACCATGAATATGACTGTAATTGAAATTCCTAGGCACCTACTAGCTAAAACATATGCAAATCAAACTGCAGATACTGGCTATTTTATAACAGGAATTTAGTGTGAAAAAACTATTTGCATATATTGGAAAACAAATGTCCACTGAAAATGAAACAGATCTTTGACCAACACTATACAGACCCTTACAGGTCTGTTACAAAATTGTTTGATTCTAACTTTAATGTATAAGTGCTTTCTTTACATTTATGTGTATAAGCATTTACCCAAACACAATGAAGCATTTTTGGTGTTCCAAACGTTTAATAATCAATCTTTGTCCTACGCCCTCGTTGCCCTTAATAGCAAAGTTCAAATATTCAAGGAGGAGTTGGTCTTATTTACAAAAACGCGTTACAATTCAGGGTCATGTGCACAATGAAACGGAGAAGCAATATTTCAACACAGGCTTTCTGAATCCTTGATGGACCCTCTACTTCCGCAGTGACAACAGAAATACCAGGGCTACGTTAAAAGGTGACAAGTACAATTCAGAACGTGGGGCATGGCGGCTGTGATTCTGCGAATGACTAAACCGTAATGAAGTAGATCCGTTCATGTACACAAAACGGGCAGGTGAGAAAAGTGAGAATTCTATTCTTAAGCTTCGGAATACAAGCTGCAGTTCCAATAATGTGGTAGTGAAGACGCTTCAAAAGAATTTGTTCATGCAGTTGTTCATCACTCACCCTAATACTGGCAGCAGTAGCTCCTTTCCTCACCTCAGCAAAACTCCTTAACCATATATACACAGCTCTGCTCAGGAAACCACAGAAGTACAATACATCCGGCTGGTCAGCAGTTTATCAAAGAGAGCGACACATTGGGGTGGATAAGCAGTTAATCTGCATTCTAAAAGGGGCTTTGCCGTCATACAGACGTACTTAACCTGGACAGCTCTGGACAGTAACAGATGGATCTTACACTAATTAGGCTGCTTTAAATACTGCTACATAACCAAATGACGTTATCGTAACAGTAGCTACTACTGTTTTGACATGTTCATAAACCAGTATCATCATCTGCAGCTCAGCTGTCTATCTACATTACTTCCTTCAAAAACATCTCTCACCTGTGTAAGAGACCTACCAAAGGCACACAGAACGGGAAGGAAACCACCACTGTTATTTATCATCATCATGCCGTAGAGTATTAAGCAGGACAGTAACCCGTTTTCTATCTGAAATTAAACAGATTCATTTAGAACCAACATTTTTTTAAACACACATGGGGTGGGGGTGGGAGATTTATAGGCTTGTAGGTCAACATTCAATCCTAGAAGCCATAAGGGAAGAGGCTAAGGTTTGTTGTGCGCATTAAATAGCATTATGCTACGTAAGGGCAGATGAGGGAGTGCCAATTTCGCCTTTTAGCCGCTCAAACAAGGGGCGGGTCAGACAACTATACCGTCATAGCGACATCCCTGCTCTGCATCATATGGACAGCCAGTGTTAGCAGTGTCAGGCCATGGGGGCAGGAAAAACAGCTGCCATGTTTTCTCATCCAATAGTACAAAGGCAGGAAAGTAGGGGGGTGGGGTTTAAATAAAAAACAGCTGGGTGTGGAGGCGTGAAGTGGAGCACGGAAAGCTTCAGAGAGAGGCAGACAGGGGGCGCTGGCACACAGGGGGCACACAGTTACGCTGCTTTGACACAGGGCACAAGGTGTCATGCCAGGGCCTAAGGTAACATGCCAAGAAGGAAAACAAAACAGAAAGAATGGAACAAGAATGAACGAAATACAGGTGTAGCGCTGAATCCTATATCAACACTTTGGAGGATCCAGTTCAGACAGACTGTCCTGTTGCTCCAAAAGGGTGGGGGGTGGTTTAAATAGGAAGCTGGAACTTCACATCCACCTGGGCCTCTTTTGCCAGGGAGACGATTTCAGAGAGTTTTACCACCTATGGGGGGGGCAAGAGGGACAGGAAGCAGACCAGAGGCCTTAGTGTGGTATTCCACACAGTCGATCGTACAAATTCAACCAGGAATTCCTACAGGCACTCAAGAGAATATGACTACTCATGATTCAGGTGTGTTCTGGATGTAGTACAATTCTGTATTTCTCAACCCGGTCCTTGGAGACCTACAGACAGTTCACGTTTTTGCTCCCTCTTAGCTCCCCGCCAGACAGCCCACTGGGAGGCAGCAAAAACATGGACTGCCTGGGGGTTCCTGAGGTTCAGGCTGGGAAACACTGGTCTAATTATAGACTGTGCTTCAACATACTCAGTGCTTATCACACAATTTCTGTGAATAAATGAACACCATGACATCTAGGTCCCCCCCAACCCCCGCCCCGCCCAAATGAGAGGCGTCCCCCCACATACCATCTTAGCTGCCTCGTCCAAGTCATCACACGCCAGGATCTTCAGCGGGCTGGCGGCGATCAGGGCTTTTGCATCATCAACCCGCGTCCCTGATGAACAGAAATGAGAAAAACAGAAAGCCTATCGATAACGAGTGTGGACGCGCTGGGGGGGGGGGGGGCCGTGGCCAGGAGCTG
>JAODKC010000038.1:2461726-2474602 GCA_026777985.1 Mormyrops attenuatus
ATAGTTACTATTGCTCTTTAATAAGACAAAAGTATTTCTTATCCGATTACTCGATTAATCGATGGAATAATTGATAGAATGCTCGATTACTAAAATAATCGATAGCTGCAGCCCTACATAGCAGCACAAGAAAACTACTTTAAGACACCCAGACATAACCTTAAAAGCTTAATATCTAATTAAAGGTGAATTCAACAAGAGTATAAAGTAGCGTTGTCCAATTCCCATCCTGGAGGGCCAGCATGCCACAGAGTTCACAGATTTCCCAGCTCAAATACACCTACTAGACCTGGTAATTGGCTGGTGACCTTAATAAGGCGACTGGCCCTCCAGGACCGGAATTGGGGAACCCTGTTATAAAGGAAGCAGACACAAGCATTCACTAATAACCTGAACTGAAGCTGAGTTTTCCCACTTCAGCACAGCCTCAGGCCGAGACTAGCTTCTCCTTACAGCAGTACGGAAAATCAGAATCAGTTAATGTATGTGGAAAAGGCCTGGCCTCTTCAGATCCATCTCCAGAATCATACCATAAAAAAATCTTTTTTTAACTGCTTAACTGTAACTTTATCCCAATCGATATTGTGAGGAAATTTCATACCACTCTTCCCAATTTCTATAGAGCCAAATAATTATATCAGAATACAGTGGATGAAGCTTTTTTCCATTTATCTACTTAGAAGTTGCTTTTATCCAAAGCAATGTCCTGCTGAGAAAGCAGGTCAGCCAGTGTCCCTGGAGTGATCTGGGTTAAGGGCCCAACGGTAAAATCACTCGGCAAGCCAGGGGATCTGAACTGGTGACCTTCCGATTGTCGGCACAAAGTCCCAACCCCCTATTTTATTTTTGTTGTACCTCATCCCAGGAGTATAAAACAGATCCCAACAAGGGAATAACAAAAACACAGAGGAGGCAAAATAGGTAAATATATCAAAAGAGAAAAAATAAAAAAACATAAGCAAATGCTGGCGGGGAAGACAGGCCTTGGCGGAGAAGACAGGTAGCCGGCATGAACTCTTTGAACCTGGTTTACGATGAAACTGCACATGATTTGTGTGGCGTGAGAAGCCAGGGATCCGATATCAGGGGACCAGGAGGCCATTTATTTAACCAGAAAGTGCTGGAACACAATTTATTTTTAAAAAGGATGAGATGAGAAGAAATGATACATTTTGGAAAGAAATAGTATAAAAAGCCAGGATGAGATATCATCTTAACGGCACCAGTGCAGCCTGCCATAAATTCTTCATAGTCAAGTTAAAATATAAAAATGCGTCTCCTGAGGAATTTGAGACTAAGGTGCATCCATGTTATCTGTAAAGGGCATGAACTCCCGCTTCTGTCAAGGGACTCAAATGAAGAAGACATTAGTGACTACATAGATGTTGCTGCTGGGTGTCAGAGCATCATAAATACTGTAGCAATTTATTTCTCTGCCCACAACCCCACACCAGCCCCGATACTCCATCTCTCTATTCCTACATCGCTTCATCTACTTCCTTCACTCTCACCAGTAGCCACATCTGCTGCTTTTAGTCAAGCCCCCCCCCAAGAAGCTAAACCGATTTTAATCGGAGAGTTCAACATCTGAAATGTCATGGCAACGCAGATGCAGCGCACGTAATCCACCACAGCCACAGGGGAACCCCTCAGGTTTGCGATGAGGCCGCCCCCCTCTCCGCTAATCCATCACAAACGGCTGCCCGCTGAGCGCAGCGCCTCGGAAGAGGTCCCCATGAGCCAGAACACCATGTCACTGCACCAGCGCATGTCACACGGGGTGGCCTGTGCTGAAATGAGAGAACAGCAGCAATCCCACATACCTATGCCAGACGAGTCCTCCACCATGGGGTTGATCTCTACCATCGACGCGTCATACTTGATGAAGACATCGTAGAGCTTGATCATGTTCTCCGCAGCCTCGTTCACCAAGGCAGCAGGGAAGCCCATCTTCTGTGCTACCTGGGAGGGGGTACAGGCCATATTGTTAGACTTCAGACAACGCACTACGTCAATATTCGTGAATACAGGCACTTCTCGCTTAATGACCGAGTTCTGTTCCCACGACTAGGCTGTTAAGCTAATTGGTCGATAAGCGAGGAGCCGCCCCATGACCGATATTTCAAGTATAATGTTTGGTTTGTGTCAACCATCTTTAGATATTGCTTTAATGTCACCTTTGCACCATTTATAACATTTTTAGTATATTTATAAACAGAGATGCACATTGTACACAAGTACGCATTCACCTTTAAAGCGATACGTGCAGCGATCGATTCTTGTAACAGTGCAAATGCACGCGTATATTATGTACATTCACGCTGATATGACAAGAAATTATTGTGCATTTTAACCTTTATATGGTATTGGTACTTCATGTGCGGTATAAAGGTTCAAATGCACGGTAATTTCTTGTCATAGCAGCGCAAATGGAACATGACATACGCGTGCCTTTGCGCTGTTACAACAATCGATTGCTGCACATATCGCTTTAAAGGTGAATGCGTACCAGTTATGTGCACCCCTGTTAATACAGAACTGTACTGTATAGTGTAATAAACAGAATAGAGGAAATCAGCCCTAATATACATTACTTAGGTCTGCCTACTGTACACAGGTAATCGTTTTTATTTATTCTGAATAAAGAAAAGGTCTGAAGGAAATTCCAACTCAATAACGTTGTTTTAATATGCATAACTGCTTCACAATAAGACACCACGCTGCCGTTAACATGGCCAAAGATCTCGTAAAGCATACAATATCAACTGTGTGGAGAGCTGGTCATAAGTGCGGGTGGTCGGTAAGCAGGTATGTTGTTAGTGAGGAGTACCTGTATCAATATTCGTGATGGTATCTCAAAAACCCTGCACACATTGTCATTTAGGAGCCCATGTACAGGCCTCTTCCAAGTCCGCCTGCCAATCAGAGCTTGCGTGACACAGGTGAGGGACACCCCTCCCATGATTAACGTGCTACCTTGACAGCCTGGTCCATCTTGATACCCTCCTCAATGTCAATGGGCTCCTTCACAATGGCATCGGGATTCTCCGCTGCCACGTCCTCGATATTCACGCCTCCCTGAGAGCTGCCTATCAACACTGGGCCCTGCAGAAAGAGGCCAACTGACATGAGACAAGGACAGATTATCCAATTCGCACCCAATACTGTCAAGGGGGCGGGACGTGCATCATTGACCAATCAGATTTATGAGAGCAGACCAGGGAGACCAGTGAGGTGAAATCATAACCAAAAGTATTAATTCAAGGGAGATAATCACTTTAACTTTTGGGTTCCCTCTGCAAGCTGCAAAAAGGGATATATTTGTTACATTTGTTTGAATTTACTAATCATTTAAAATTTTATCTTAAAACAATAAAAAGGTTTCTCCACCCCAGAATATAAAATTAGGTACCAGTAGGTAAGCATATTTAATGGAAAATGTAAAACTGGCACAAATGCTTCAGATTGATCTTATCATTGCTCTGTCACATTTAAATACATTTTTCATGACAAAAGGGACACTTCTAACTCTTCTTGCCAAACTATGCCTTTCATTATTTCATTTCTTCTTTCAAAAATTTCACTGATTCTTCAGCTAAAATATTGGTCAGTTTCACCCTTAATTACTATGTATCCCAATAAACTAAATTTTTCAGGAGATCCCACAATCAATGTCGTGGAAATGAGAGCATTTATTTGATATCAAAATAAAATACTCTGTCCTGGGCAAGCTGTTTTTTTCCAATTTCACTTTTCACCTGCTAGTTCCTAATGTTTCTCAGATTCTACTCTACTTTGGAATACAATAATGCTAATTAGCACAACTAAGCTACGAAAAACAGGCAAGAATACGGAGAGGTTGCAGGAGAGCACAGAAGGATGAATACGGCGCTCCCAGTGAATCAGTTTGTTGTACCACATTTCCATCTAGTGGCCAAGACCTGCAATGACTGCTAGGGACAGCTAACAAACACCCCAGGCAAATTCAGGAGAACGATGACCTGATGAACAGGAGACAGATGTGAATCCCACAGCCAGCAGGCAATGGGATGTGACGGTTGCATAGTAACGCGGCTCACCTGGTAGGACCTCTCCATGGTGATTGCAAAGTAGTACTCCCGGCGCGGGTACCGACGCTCGCAGATGAACACCTGGTTACAGATGCGGCCCTGTTCTCCCGTCTGCTTAGTGTACAGCTTCTTGCCCAGCATCTTCGAGGAGATGTCCCTGGCCTCCTCGGGGCTGCCAGCGCGCACATACATACACACACACACACACACACACACACACACACACACACACACACACACACAATGATCAGTCAGGGAAAGGCTGGTTTATTAAAAATGCTTCATGCGCATATCAATAAAAGCCTAAGCATATGATGTTTCACACACAGAATAAACCATGTTATTAAAATGAAAATATTCCCGTAACGTATAAACACTCATATACTCGATGAGACTGTATGCATATGAAACACAACGCCTGGGCAAAACAAAATAATAAAAAGTCAAAGAGTTTAATATTTCATTGGACTACCATTGGCTTTGATTATGGTGCACGTCTGTCAATACATTGTTTCCACGTGTTTGTGCAATATCTCAACATTTTTTTTTCCATCCACATATGCATTAATTTCTCGTTGAGATCTTGTACTTATGATTGGTGAGTTGAACCACTCTGTAAAGTCTTCTTCGGCACATCTCAAAGACTTTCAATGGGGTTAAGGTCAAAACTCTGCGGTGGCCAATTTGTGTGCGATAATGATTCCTCATGCTCCCTGAACCACTCTTTGACAATTCCAGCCTGATGAGTCCTGGCGTTATCGTCCCGGAGTACGTTCGTGCCATTAGGAAAGAAAAAATCCATTGATGGGATAATCTGGCCATTCAGTAGATTCAGGTACTCAGCTGACTTCATTTTATTGCTGCATAACATTGCTGAGCTGTAATAAGGATCAAGTCACTGGCTCTAAGGTACTCACTAAGTCAAACAGTGACTTTTTTTGGCCAGGCAGTATGTGAATATTTAAACTGACATGTTCATATATGTCTGGGACCCAGTGAACCATGGGTAGGGGTAAGGCAGTGTGTGTGTGTGTGTGTGTGTGTGTGTGTTTGTTTGTGTGTGTGTCTCTCAAAATACTCACGAGTATACGATCCTCACTCCCCCCTTGAGCCCCCCCTCAAAGGTGCCCTTCCCTCTGCCTCCGGCCAGTACCTGAGCCTTCACCACCAAGTCCTTGGAGCCTGAGAGAGACAGGGGGGCACATACACAGGAGGGGGGGTTATCACTAACAATGCTGGCACCTCTGGTTTCAAGCCGAAACATAGCTCTTCCCCCCCCGCCCCCCCACCCATCCCACACTGGGTACCATGGTTACATTTCAGGTTAATCAGCGGTAACTGAACTGACATTTATTCATATCCCCGTGGACGTTATTGGTCTTAGAAATTCATCTGAATGAGCAAACATTGCCCCACTTACAATAAACAGTACTGTTCACTGTCAAGTTTGTACTACAGTAAAAGCTGTCAGTTACTGACACTATCCTAAAACATCATTATAAAAAGGTTAAAGTAAGTGCAAGAAAAGTTTTACAATTCAGTGTTTTTCAAAAGTAATATTCAACTATCCAGACATAGCACGATCCCAACGATGCCAGATAACAGAACTTTTATTGATACTTGGTTTGACTGACATTTTAAGACAATGCTAAAAACAAGGGCTGAATCCATTCATTCCAGCTATTTCAGCTAGATGTTATTGCAAGGGTTCTGGGCAGTGGTGGAGTAATGGTTAGGGAATTTTGCTTGTGATCGAAAGTTACTGGTTTGAATCCCCAACGGTACCACTGAGTACCCTGAGCAAGATACCGCCCCCAAGCGCTGCTCCCCGGGTGCTAAATGTTATCTGCCCACTGCTATGTCACATATGGGTTAAATGCAGACGGTACATTTCATTGTGGTGTGTCAACAATCAAAATTGACCACTTTCAATTTTCTCAAAGGATTTTCTGCTGGCCATATGAAGGCGTGCTTAGGCCCAGCCATCCACAAGCACTGAGTTCAGTTAAGCTTTTCTATGTTTCCCATGTCCTGAAGCTAATGCGGTGTCTTGCTTATATTAATCACTGGAGTTTTGTTACGCTCATTTCCACTCTGATACCTGAGAAAAGTTCCCCTTCAGTCATCCTATTATTATTTTTTACCATCAAGGTTTTCCGCCATGAAGACCAGTACACAGGGGGACCCAAAAACAGTACAGTACCTCCAATCCTCCCAAGAGACAGTGTGGGAGAGCCAGTGGCGTTTGGGTATCAACACAGAAAATCACGTCAACCAGTTAAACAAACTCTCAGTGTTGATATTCCATTTCAGTTTCGTCATCCTCTAGCCCGTGTGCTGGAAATATTAAATGTCCTTTAAGCAGGCGTTACATACCGCTCAAACTACTACAAGACACCACAACAGTATTTGAATCCAGCACCTCGACATGTTAAAACCTTTTCACTACGCTTGAGGACAATTTTGTGTGTATTGTATTTTGGTGCTCAATTTCAAACTACGACCATACTGGATATACTTCATAGAGAAGGAGGCTGATTGGCTGCTGATCAACAAGTGCTGGCCCAGAGGGACTGTGACATACTGTATCTGACACCAGTGGACCCCAAAACTATATTTAGACTGCAAGGCGTTCCACAACAGCAGTCAAGCTTCCATAAACAACCTTGGCAGCCGGATGCCGAGTGTTCACTGACTGTTTCAGCTACCACCTTTAACTTCTTGTCACAACATGGCAAGAACACAACAGGTCCCTACAATACTTTTTGATTGGAGTGGCAGTGTTCGGTCTTGGCTGCAATACAGGCAGCGTGAACAAAGAAAAAGCCAGACCAGACAACAGATGGGGCAACGGCCAGGGGACTATGCAGAAACACGTTACCATAATAGTACATCATGGGTGGTGGTCTGTTACGAGTTATTAGAATTACCTATGAAGTCAGCGATTCCCAGAATACCAGGGAGCTCCCTGAATAGCAGAGACTCAAAGACAACAGAGATCAGTCTAATAAAGTTTTCATGTTAAGCATTTGAAAACACGACTACCAAAATCCCTGTGTCAGAACTTCCCCAAACCTGACAAAGCCTGTCGACATGATAAGTGCATATCCTCTCTCTGAAAGCTTAAACACAACCTTCAGAAAGCAGTTCCTGAGAATGATACCCTTTATCTGAATAACTACCCATTGCATCTTGATAACATCACATCAGGCCTTACTTGTAAGAATGCAGCTTGATTAGCTTTGGCTCGCAGTACGGAGGTTACACCTTCACAGGAATTTAAGTGCCTCACGCCCACCCAGAGGACCGTACCGATCTGTTTGGCCACAGTGTAAGCCTCCTCCGGCGTGCTGGCCACCATGCCCGCAGGTACAGAAATTCCCGAGTCCTTGAGCAGGCCGATGCTCAAGTACTCATGCAGGGAGAGATTTCGTCGTGGCTGCTGCTGCAGAGGGCCCTGCCCCCCAAACAGGCCGGGGGTCGCACACAGGACCTGGGGAAAAGCTTAGCTCAGTACACTGTATGTATTATGAACACCCACTGAGTTAAGCTAAAATGAGCATGGGTAGGTAAATCACTTGGGTACAGCTGTCTGCTAAGGAAGGCAGAGACTCAGAATGTTAACATACAGAATCAGAAAAAGGTCTTTCTGTTAAGTCTGAGTCTAGATAAAACCAGTGTGAACAAAGTTTAATTGATTTTATCTGTTTTTCACTGAGTCATCTTTTGTCTAATTTATCTAAATTAAATTTAATTGATATTAATTTTGAAATGTACCACACATAATATTAGTTTAAAATTTACCAAATACCCCCCAACACAATACATGTAGAAGCGAAGCCATGGACATCAGGTAACCAGGCCATGGGGGGAACGCTGCACCACCCCGTACTGTAATCTCATTTACTTTAATATTTCTGTCAAGAGATATTAAGCGAAAGCTACCCTCCTACTATCTGTTAAATAGGCTGATGCACAGTATGCCAAAGACTTATGTGACGGCTGCTTCTAAAACACCGAATGCAAATCAGGCAGGAGAAGCGGTCAGTGGTTCCACAGTAATCTATGAATAAATAGAACTCTCATAAATGCAAGAAGTATGTTTGGGTTCAGCGTGACCTATCCAGAATGTCACCCATCCACCATAACTAACTTTCTCATTATGCACGCTTTCCCTCTGGTTATGAAAGATGGGGTGTCAAATGACATATAATAATGATTATCTACAATCAAAGGACACAGTTATGCTTGCAAATAATTGCACAATAATTTGTACCACTTAACTAGTTTTGACTGCCGAACGGTTTGACAGAGTTATGACAGCCATCTACATATACACCAAATTACATTTTGTCCGACTAACAGGACTCCATAATTGCTATAGTATAAAGTAACGATAGAGAATTTGCAAAGAGAAGAACTGTGTAACTTACTACACCCATTAGTTTTATGAGAACTGTGAAAGTTCAATCTTCGGACATAAAATTAGGTGAAAGTTCACGATACCAAAAACCGAGGGACCACTAAAGGGCGTAACAGTTTCCTTCCCGGTGTTCCTACTTGCCATCTGGGCTGGAAGGATTAATGTAAAACCGTAAATCAAACTGATTCTGAAACCATATATGAAAGTTACATTTTTCATTGAGATCAACGCAATATTCGGCCGAAACTCATGTAACATGTAAATCACACAATCGCGGAAAACGATCCATATCCACAAAGTGACAACTGTACTATTCCTACCGAAGAGAGCTTTCTATCTGGCCTATAATGTTACATCGGCTTTACAGCTACCAGAAAAAGAGGAGAAGAAAAAAGGGAGGTACACACTGATCGGTTTCTCGCTGTCCGCACGAACTGCAGTGGAGGTCAATCCTGAACGAGAAGGACTGAAGATAATCGGTACCACCTATCATACAAGTTAGCTAGTACTACTTTGGCACTTAACTAATGCGGTTGATCTGCAAAGGTGAGGTATTTGATTAATCCCTTAGCAGAGACAAGGCATAAATACCTTACCAGAAGGCAAGCCCTGTAGTGGTATTTATAACGTAATGTCAAATGTGACCCTGTCACTTTCGAGACATTTTCTGACAATCTGGTTGACGGAGAGGCATTCAGGTAAGTCCGATCGACAGATGGATCTGTTTAATTTGACATTCTGATACACTGACCTTGGATACATTGCATAGTGTCTTTCCGGACCCAGAATTTCTCAATCTAGCAGCCAGCCGGCCACAAATCAGGGTCGCCGCCATGTTTCCGTATACAGTCCACTGTAGAATAACAAATCCTAGGGCTGCGCCTGCGCATTGGCGCCCGACGCTCAAGTGGCGGTTGCGCACTAAGCGGTTGTTGGTCACGTGGTCCGACGGAAGATGTCAAAAGTTCTCTTACCGTGGGGATCTTGTCTGACTTTTGAGATTGTGAAAAGTTTCAGACTGTTGATTACTTTAAAGGCCTTTCATACGGTTATATTTCCTGCATTCCTGCAACTAATAACAAAATGGAAGTACAAACACACACTTCACTACAATTAAACTCGCAAGTAGTTTGTGAGCCCAGAGCTGATATGACCATTTTTCCAGTTTGAATTTCCAAGCATCATGACTCTTTCAAGCATTTGTCTGTGTTAGCCCCCTCACTCAGGAAAATACTTTCCTTGCTGTGAAAGAAGTGCATGACTACTAAGGCTATTCTATTTATGACCAGAGTACTCAAAGGCTAGGTCTGCAAACCTGCATTTAGAAGCATATTTTAAATCCTTTGTCATAATGGATTCTTCATAACATTCTACCATAAGAAGTCACACACACAAACACACACACAGATTTGTAATTATATCTTTGTGGGGACTCTCCATTCCTTTCTATGGGGAAAATTCTAATCCCAACATCACAACCTTAACCCCTACCCAGCGCTAACCTTAACCATAAGTAACCAAACAAAATACGAGACTTTGGCATTTTTCGTTTTTTGATTGCATTCACAGATCTTTGTGGGGACCCGAAAAATGGTCCCCACAATGTCAAAATAACAGGTTTTTATGACATTGTGGAGGACATAAGAACATAAGAAATTTCCAAACGAGAGGAGGCCATTCGGCCCATCAAGCTCGTTTGGGGAGAACCTAACTAATAGCTCAGAGTTGTTACAATCTTATCTGGCTCTGATTTAAAGGAACCCAGGGTTTTAGCTTGCACTACACTAGCAGGAAGACTATTCCATACTCCAACTACACGCTGTGTAAAGAAGTGCTTCCTCAAGTTCATTTGGACATTTGGTCCAGACACACACAAATGTATATATTCAATCTTACATATGCTAAGTAGGCTCTTATAGCCATTGATATATATTACACACACACATATATGTGTGTGTGTGTATATATACCAATGTGTATAAGAGATCCTATTTAAGATAAAATTTTTATTATACGATTTATTCCAGCCCCACAAAAATGCAAGAGAAATTCCACAATCAATTCAGTTCATGTTCAAAGTCCATGCCTTCCATCTCTTAGTACATTTTAAGGGATATTTTAAGTTTTAATATTTTATACCAATCTTGCGATCTATTTACACAACTTTACTCAAGAGAGTATTTCAAAATTCATTGTTGCAGCATTGATTGAGGTAGACCTTGTAATGAAGTCTTACAGCAGTAGCTGCTTTTATTCTGAACTAATCACTGGTGGAGGCTAAAGAGCTCCTGGCATAATCCAGAAGACCAACTGGTCATTCCTGGGTTTGTTCACAATGGTAAGGATTGAGGTGTCCATACTGGTCTAAACACAGTCTTTTATTTGAAGTGTTTATGGAACAGAATAGAATATTTATTCATCCCTGTAAGGAAATTTTCTACCTATCTATGAGATGATGCTATCTATGAGACACAGACAGGTGGCATCAGGTGTTGTGTCACAGCACAAGGTTGGCCAGTGTCTGGCACATCTGGAGCAGCTGGAGTTAGGGACCTTGCTCAAGGGCTTCTGATCAGAGACGCTGAGCCCTAACCCACTGAGGCACACACTCCCCCCATTTTTAAAGCATTTCACAGCAGCTGTTACATATATGCTGGTAAAATATTGCAAAAAACAATGCAATGTCATGTAATGTTTGACTATAAATGCAAAGTTATGTAATGTAATGCACTTTAAAATGTGTACACTTTCTATTTGCCTGCACAAGTTAGAGGTTTCTCAATTACCGTTAATTAAAAACATTAAAATCCTTAAAAACAAAGTCCAATATTGACAAGTTTACTAAAGATTGTTCTTTATTTACAACATAGGAAGATTTATGTACAGTATTATTTACAGTTTAAGCAAAACATGACAGTCTGTCACTTCAATCATACCTTCTCTCCAGTATACATGAAACCAGCTACAACATCCATAAATGACTCCTTTTTTATATTTTTATACATTTCCAAATACAACCCAACCCAGCTGCAAGTGTAGTGAATAAGAGGCCACCCGTTTAACCAAGAGGTTGAAGGTCTAAAGTCCTGCTGTTGTTAATATTCAGACAAATAATCCAATATAAAAGGAGCACAATTTAAAAATCTGCAAGGCCACTAAATACATAATCAATTTAATGTATTTCAAAATTCCAAAGAATGTACCTGCTATGGGGACCAAGCTCAGCAAGGATACTTCAAGAAGCCTGAGAAATGTACAAATGCCTGTTGAGTTTAGGCCACAGCACAACACCGCACCCATATTCTAGTCACACGGAACAGGATCAGACCGAGATGGACTGTACGGCGAAGTAGTGGCTCTCTTCCTCAGCAGAGACTATGAATGTAGGACGTCTGACCCTCAGGCAGTATCTGACGGATCATTATTCTTTAAAATTCTCTGAAAGTTTAGAAGGTGCTAAGTGTACAGATCACCTGAAACAATTGTGGCGGATGATAGATTCCCCTGCTGGTAATATAATGAATATCTGTACTGCGAAGCACAGAACAATTTACAGCAGAGCTGATTATAAAATTACCACTATAGGTTACCAGATGTCTCTTTTATAGGGCATCTTTGTTTACCAATAGCAACACCTGTACTTGTGATTACTATAATTCTTATTCTAGGCTTTAATAATTTTTCCATGAATTGTGGAGTTGGGTTTGGCAGTCACAGACAGATTGGGTCATATTCTACTCAGGTAGGGTGCTGTGTGTCCCTCTCAGTCCGAGTCACTGCTGCTGCTGGATGAATCTGTGGACATGGCCTCCACATCATCTTCGTTCTCCTTGTTGTGGCCTGGGGGCTCCAGAGCGAAGTCGTTGCCATGGTGCGGTGGTAGAATGCCCATGGACACGTCACTGGACTGCCAGGGGTACTGTGGCGTGAGCACATCTGGGAGGGGGAGAAGCAGCTGTGACGCAGCGGACAGAGTGGGCCTGACAGACACTGCGCTGCTGCACGATTTAACTATGCTGCAGTGAAGTCTCAATGACATCATGCAGGTTCTCAGAAATATAAGAACAATTTTAATGGACCAGATTCCCATAGGAGACTGAAAACCTAGAATACTCCTGCTTGGAATTCCCCTGTTTCGTTAGCTTGTAGAAGCAGTGTTTGTTTTGTTCTGTGGTCCGTGTTACTGGTTGAAAGTTAATTTTACAAATGGTCATTTCCGAAGACGAGTATAATGAGTCCTCAAGTAACAAATATTACGAATGGCCTTGGAAAAACAGCTAACTGTTTTGAAAATCTGCTTCAGTTCAAATTCAAAGCAATCAGCAAACAAACCAAAGCAGAAAGGAGGAAAATTCAAAGCAATCAGCAAACAAACCAAAGCAG
>JAODKC010000038.1:2494410-2505953 GCA_026777985.1 Mormyrops attenuatus
GTATTAAACCCCGTTTTCCCCATATCCTGAGTTCGCTCGCCTCCTTCCCCGCTCGCCTCCGCCCCGCATCGTGACAGTGAATCTGAGTGTTGCCCCTGCCAAGTAAATTTTATAAATGTCGGTTTCAGGATAGAGCCACTTGATTATTGCAAAAATCAAAATCAAGATTATTTTGGTCAGTACTGAAATCACTATTATTTAACACGATCACTCGTTGACACTTGATGGATTTATTGAACTTTTTAAATTTATCTTTTTAACATTGGTCTTCCCTGAACTGTAAATATAAGTCAACTGTGAAGCAAATAAAATGGTATTGAATGGGGTCCTCTGGGTTTGTAACACCAGGCAAAACGGGAGCATCATTGTGAAGCCAAATGCTTCACAATAGTTGTATCTCGATTATTATATTCTTGCTAATCGTTGCCCCGTGGCCTGTTGTCTCGCAGATTGTACAGTTGTCTTCAGCAGAAAAGAGTACAAAAAAAATTATGTATTCACAAAAATATGTATTTGTGTTTAGGCATAAACCACACCTTGGGAGGCTTTGGCCAGCCCAGGGATGCATGTGTGAGCTTGCAGACCTGGGTGGTGATACAGAGCAGAAATACGGCATTTGGCAAGTGCATCAAGGCAGAAGTGTGTGTGTGTGTGTGTGTTGGTCTGTCTAACTGTCTGTGTGAGCCAGCAATGTCGTACACAATGGGGCAATGAAGGAATGAATACGTGTAGCAATTAAAGGGGATGTTGGGACTGTGAAGAGGAACGCAGTGTGTCTGTTTGTAGCGCTTAGTGTGTTTATAATGGCATAGGAGTGGGTCTCTGCTCTCTCTCTTCCTGTGTCACTCTAGAAACTGGTGACTATGACAGCCAGGGCTATGAAGTACAAAGACTCGTTTGTCATCAGTCGTCAGATAACAGTACAGCCGCAAAGATCCAAAAGCAACTTAATGATATGGGCCCCCCCTTCCCCCATGCACTCATACCGATCAGTAGGAGTGTAGCAGCACACGTATTCATGCTGAAATTTTTCGGTACGGGTGGTTCGGTTTGGTACACATATGTAACAGATGAATGAAGTAACCTTTGTGTGTTATCTCTGAGCAACATCCGGAAAGGTGCAGGTGAAACCATGAAGCAATTATGTCAAGTGGACATGAAACAAATGGCCATGGGGATGAATAGACACTTGGTGAAGCAGGTTCATACGGCTGAGTTGCAAAGTCAAGTGAATGCGTCCAACTCCAAGGGGGGAGTTGGATTCAGTTACAAATCGCAATTCTTTGGTTTGGAAATCTTTAGATGGCAACAAGAGTTAAAAATAATTTTAAAATATTAATTTAAATGTAGGTTACTCTAATTATGCCGTTCATATCTATTACTTATAGTGTTTGCCCAGGCCGATTTTAAGGGACTGACGTGTGCGAGTCTGGCATGGTGCTATCATGAATAAATAAGCTTGTACTGAGACTCCCAGCACCGTCTCATATTAAATTCAAGCGCTGTCTCAAAAGCTAAGGCTAACTGAAGTAAACGGACAGCTAGTCATGAGTACAGCTGTCTGCAAAGTTTGCCATGTTAGAGTTAAATGAGGTGGTATTACCACTACATTTGCATGCATCTCTTCGGGCACCAGCCCAAGTTGTATGGCCACAAAACTGCAGCTACATGCCCAAGGCAACAAACCCTCAACATAACTTTAAATATTCTCTGAAGCAGGAGTGATGAAGCTAAACTGATGATGAAGTGCATTGCTATTGATGTTCTGTAGGGAATTCCGCATTATTTTAGCTTTTCTAAAAAAATTAAGACGTTCTGAAAGATGTTTTTCAGTTCACATTTCCAAATTGTCAGTTCGGATTTAATTTATATACCCTGCTTGTTCTCAGTGGCATGCATACTGTATACTGTAAAGGTGATCATTTTGGTGTGGTGATCTTTACTCCTGATCCCTTAATTGCTAAAAAGCTGCTACTGCTATAAGTGTTCGAGTTTGTATTGAAGTTTTTTGATCTTTCTGTTTTGAAGGTTTTTTTTGTTGAGTACAGCTCAATGAAGGCTCTTCAGTGTATGATACGGTATTTACTTTGAACATTTTGGGCATATATTTAAACAGCATCAAATTAAATACAACAAACATTTTAAAGCAAGAATAACTTCTCTGCAGTAGAAAATTAAAAAATCGCAGTGTCACTTAATAAATCCCCATTACATACTGAATCAGCAAACAAATATTGATGTAATATGTAATAATGAGGTTGCTACCCATTCCTGCCCGTAATGTTGGTTGCTGGTCATTTCCCAGCATTCTGTGCTTTCTCGCTCCGCTGCTCTGTCAGGCAGTGAAAATGCAGTGCCTTTTTTGTTCTCTGACTCCAGGAAGCCCTCCTCTCAGTCTTTCACTGTCTTGCTCCCTCTTACCCTTCCATGGTAAAATGAGGGTTTGTGAAAACATATTTCTCTCTCCCTATATTTTCTCTCTTGCTCACTCTCTAAGTTTCTCTCACCTCATGCTCTCTACACAGCAGCCTCAGCGGTTCTGTCCTGCAGAGCTGAATCGAGGTGAAGCTCCTTGTAGCCTTGAATCAGATGACAGGCCAGCAAGGGCACCTAGATCTGGATGAGCCTTGTTACCTGAAAAGCGTATTTGAATATTCCTCCAATAGTTAGTCTCCAAGTTAATCGGGCGTTTAATAAAAAGTTTTAAAACCCATTTAGTTGGCTGTTAACTTTCCTTCAGTCCCATGTTCTTGCCAAGCTGGATGGGTATTGCTTTGAATATAAAGAGGTGCTTGTCCAAAATTTGCTTCTTAAGTGCTATAATAAGTTCCTACTTTTTCTCATTTGGAAAGTCAGCTTGAAAGAGGATGTTTAAACTTGGTTGATGTAAGAAGCTAAATGCAGAAGTGATCACTGGTCTTTTGGTCTGTCCGTTTCTGCTGTGAAAGCTGCACATTAAAATTTTTGCATGCCTTTCCCTCTCTCTTTCTGTAACTGTCCTTGCGTTGCGTACTTTATCCCACTTGTCCTGAATGCCATTTATCCTCCTACAACGTTTGCGTTTTTTCTGTGGTTCTTAAAAATAAACAGAAGCTGGAAAGTATTCTATAGTGTTGCTTTTTAAATTGGAGCAAAGAGAGGAAGTTGCAAATAATTCCTCCTCCTGTCTTTAAAACGCAAGCTAAGCCAGCCAGTGCACTGTGTCACTAGTGATCGAGTCGTGGCTGAGCTGAGCTCAGGTGACACACTGTCTCCAGGGTAACGTGTGCCAGCCCATTTAAAAGGTGAGGCTGAATGAGGTCCCCACCCTTCTCTAGGGACATAAGTAAATACAGTTTCACTGCTTAGAAATGGGAGCCAGATGCTTTCCAAGCCCTCATGGAGGTGTGATGCTCCCTGGGGGAGCTAGCCAGGAAACACGGCCATTAAAAAAGCGATGGACTTTCAAACAATGTGCACTGGGCTCCTGAGTTTGTAATAAATTTCTAGAGATGGGCTCAGCAGAATGCCCCCCCTCTTCTCTGCTTGTTTCCTGAAGTGCTTGTGTTGTGCTGTTCAGGGGAAAAGGTTGGATATTTTTGAATCTGTTCCCCCTGCCTGTCAGTGTGTCAGGGTGGACCGGTTTGTTCTGCACCCCTGTCCCCTGTCTGTGCCTGCCCACCTTCTACTCATCCTCGCTGCAGATGTTTGGCTGGTGGGTGGCGTTGGGGCCCCTCTGCTGCCCCGGACAAAGCCGCCATTTTTGAGGAGCTGTAAACAAGCCATGGCGGGGTGATGGTAGCAGGAGAGCTGCCAGGGAACATTAGCGCAGGCGGTGTCACGCTCCCCCAGGCCCGGCCTGCTGCCCGGGCAGCCCTACTATAGTGCTGTGCCCAGCTGTGGCATGCTCCGTCCAGTCACTCTATTCACAAGAATTCCACGTGTTTTTATTCGACCAGATTGGATCAGGTATTGAGTGGGACTGGCTTATATTGTCTCATCATTGCACTTGTGTTTGTGTCATGCCCGTTCATTTCAGGTCGCAGCATCGGTAATTGTTAGCTGGGCTGACCGCTACACTCTTTCTGTTCATTTTGTATGTGTCTAGGATCTGGAGAATGGCGTGCGGGTTCGACAGCAGTCCAAAACCTGGTGCTGGTGCCTGTGCCTGGGCCTGGCCCTCATGCTGGCCGGCGTCGTCGTGGGAGGGGCCTACCTGTACCGACAGTACCTGATGCAGGCATGTGGCACAGAAAGCAGTCTGGTCAGCTGCCCCAGTGGCTTCTTTGGGGTTTTTCTCAGGGAATGTGAACACATCAGGATGGGCTGGGGGGGATGGGGTAACTGAGGCTGACACACTTTATCTGCCCCACAGGAGCCACAGGTCTTCGTGTGTGGGGTCGGCTATGTCGAGAAGGACTTCATGATCGAGGACGAGGAGCCCATGCCCCCGCAGCGCTGGATCCAGGAGAGCATCCGCGTGCTGGAGGATGACGAGGTCGAGTTCATCAATGTTCCCGTGCCTGAGTTCACCGACAGTGACCCCGCTGACATCGTCCACGACTTCAGAAGGGTGAGCAGGCTGCTTTTAAGAATAGGCCTGCCCTCATTTCCTTTTTGCTTTCACTTTCATGCCATGAGTTAGTTCCCGGTACCAACGCTGTGCAAAGCCTCCGTGTTTTTCATTAAATGGCTTTGGTATCGGAGCAGCCATGCCCGGAGTTCAGTCAGTCACGTGTGCCACCCCCCTGCCCCTTGTAGAACCTGACCGCATATCTGGATCTCAGTCTGAACAAGTGCTATGTCATCCCCCTCAACACCTCCATTGTGCTGCCGCCCAGAAACTTCGTGGATCTGCTGGTAAAAATCAAGGTATGCATCTTATTGTTGAAATAAACAAGTAAGATTTTTTTTCTTCTCTCAGGTCTGTAAAGGATTTTCCCCCTTTTATTTATGACAAACATGAAAAATACCAAGAGCTATTATTCTACTCTAATAGGAAGTAGTTTTCTAACTGCATGTCTGAACTGGTGCATGTGTCGTGGGTGCGTGCGGGTGTGGTAACCATATGTGCTTCCTGTGTTCCTCTCAGGCAGGGACGTACCTGCCCCAGTCATACCTGATCCATGAGCAGATGATAGTGACTGAGCGATTGGACAATGTGGATCAGCTGGGGTACTTCATCTACAGTCTCTGCCGTGGCAAAGAGACCTACAGACTCGAGCGCAGGGACGCCATTATTGGTTAGTCGGTTTTTCGCTTGCTACTTCCTCCAAAATGCACTCTTTTGTGTTGCATGCCACTTTGTATACATAGTACAGTAGCCATGAGTAGATGTGTAGCAGATATGCCAAAGCCTGTGAAAGATTATGCAAATGAGCATACAGCAAGTGTAAAGTAAATGTGGTGTCTGTTCAGGGTACACCCATTGGTCTGTTAGAATAGAGAGGTCACCTTCCACCTCTAGAGTAGTCCTGTTATACCAGGTAATTGTGTTGCTTCCCTTTGCAGGTATGCAGAAACGGGAAGCCCTCACCTGCCACAAGATCTTCCACTTTGAGAACAAGTTTGTGGTGGAGACGGAGATCTGTGAGCAGTAGGCCTCCCTGTGGCCAGCAGCCAGGCCTCTCAGCACCTCTCTTCACCCTAGTGCAGTGGAAGTTTTTATTCATTTTGATCTTTCCTTTTTGCGGTGTTTGTTTCCATTTAATGTGCTCACCCTGATTACCCCTTGAATAACTGTAGCACAGCTTTGTCCTACGTTTCCCAGCAATATGATGCATCAGCAGTCTACTAAGAGAGCTGGTGAATCTGAATCCTTTTTACATAAAGTGATGGGGCTCTAGATTGTGTAGGCAGCTCTGTATGTGATTACCCCTACATTTAGGCTGGTCTTTTAGACCAGAGAACTGATAGAAAATGAAATCCAGGTTAAATGTAGATTTTAGGATAGATATACACACAGTTTAATGAGAGAGAGGTTGTTTCATTTGTAGATTGGAATAAATGTACCTTAAACTTTAAAAGGTATGTTCACGGTTTTTTGTAGGACCACACAATTCTGTACCACTATGATGCTAGGATGCCTAGAATATGTGCATTTTATTTTTCTGTTTTAATAATCTGCTGTATTACGTAATACACTGCAATATAAATATCATGCAGTTAGCTTTTCCATGTGATTCATCTTAAAATGAGAATGTAAAAGATGTGGGGTGTAATTATAAGGATGTTATTTTTTTCCATTTACTTTCGTACGAGATCTTTTTTTTAATTTAAATTTAAGAAAAAATCTTGAAACAAGAATATTTGGAAAGACTGGAAGTGTTTTCCATTAACAGATAAGATTTACATTTATATGTTTTCCTTTAAAGAAATATTATTTTGTTGTATTTTCTCTTAACTTACTGCAGATCCTTCTGATAGACTTGTACTAATTTGTATATAACCTCTATGTAAAAGAGACAATATAAGAATAAATCTTCAAAATTAACCTTATGATTTGTGTGTTTTTAGAGGTAAAAGATCTGGTTTAGCTCTCACATGATTTTTGTGCTTGTGTAATAATGTCTAAATCTTAAAACTCCATCCAAAATTTAATAGCACTGAGCATAAAAGACTGATGTTATAATACAACAAACTTTCTGGCTTGGAGCAGTCGGCAGCAAAGGTTTCATCATCTCATTGGCTCATATTGGTTTATTTGGGGTTGTAGGTCAGCTGGATTAACTTAGTCTAAATCAGGGGTGTCAAACTGCAGTCCTGGAGGACCGGAGCCCTGTGTAGCTTAGTTCTTTCCCTGTTCCACTACAAATGATTCAGCGCAAGATCTATGTGCTAATTAGTACAAGGAGTTGAATCAGGTGTGTTAAATGAGGGGAAACCCAAAAATGTGTAGGGCTCTGGCCCTCCAGAACTGGAGTCTGACACCTGTGGTCTAAATGGTCTGCCACGAATTGCCGACCACGTGACTAGTCTAGTAAACACCGTATTTAGCATAATTTACTGAAACATTTTTTGTTATTTAGTATTTAATAAATAAATTACGATGTCTACTTAAACAGCAATGTATGAACTGAATCTGTTGGGAGTCTACGACTAGGGTTTGGTTTTTTCTTGTTCCGCTCGTGTTGGAGCATGCGTTTTACTCGGGTGTAACCATCAGGTATGATGGAGACGCTGGTTCTCCAACAGCAATCATGCTTGGGTTGCTACCTGTACGTGTCACACACTGCTTCCTTCCGAAGGCAGACACACGCCACACGCTTCTTATCCAGAATGGAATCACGTCGTTATGCTTTTAAGAACTGCTTTTGTGATTAGTGATTTCAAGTGCACCCCAGAAAAAAAGAAATGTACATCTAATGTTAGATATGGGTGGACGGTTGAAAATGCAGGCTTGCAAATTTTAAATGAAATTATGAGATTGATGTCTCAGTTTACGGATTTTTCTTGAATTCTAACCTGCGCCTCGCACGCATTACATTGCCGAAACAGACATAGACTATGGAGACGATGAAATGAGTCTTCCTGACAATTTCGCTGCAAGACGTCAGTTTTTCCAACCTGGATCAATTACTACCACCGCTGGAATTGCGACAATGTCTGCGTAATCACGGTTTTGGGCGTATTAATTATATACTACTTCGATATTTAACACATGTCGGTTTTCGACTTTGAATTAGATGAACAAAACGTCATCATGAACGCTTATTGAGGAATAAATAAATAAATACTTTACAATGTGCCTTTCGTAATGTCAACACTTTTTTGTTGAGGTAAATGTAAATTTAGTTTTCCATTACTTTTACATTGATCCCACAAACAGGGTTATTGGAAATACGGTTCCCAGAATTCTTTGCTCACGCTTGCCCGCTTCACACTGAGATTATGGTGATCTGCTGCGTACTAATTTATTGGGAAACTATTTTACATGTTTTAAAGTTTAATCTTACTGGCCAGTTACATTATACTGAACAGCAGAAAATTGTATAATACTGGTGACAAACGGTAAGGGACTTTATAAATCGAAAGGACAGAACGATATTTGTTTACTTGTTGCCTTGGCAACGGAGGTACAGTAAGTGACATTTTATTGACTTCATACTACAGTGTTACTGTTATATATTATGTATCCGATTATATATAACAAAATACATAAAACTGTCTTCTTATAGTGCGTTTGTAACTATGTCGGATCCAAACTTAAAGCTGTTCGATGTACGGTGTAAATATAAGATAATCTCTGAGAAAACCGTAACAATAGCGATTTTCTAAATGGTGTTTTACTAATGAGAATTGCCCTTACAGGTTAATGAATTTCTGAGAGCAGGATAATCTTCTGGCCCCATGCGCTTTTTCTAGACTGTCACTGACATGAACAACTATGAAGTTGTACGGAAAATTGGAGAAGGAGCGTTTGGAAAAGCTTTCTTAGTAAAAGCCAAAGACGGAGACAGCGAAACGGAATGCGTGGTGAAGGAAATCAACCTGAGGAAGGTAGGCCTATTAACTTTATATACTTAACGTGCGTCCCATATTTGCCGAGTAACTAAACACTAATCATAATTAGTATAACCACCTGGTGTTTTTCCCAATTTAACAATGATACCGTTTATGTTGCTAATAAAACTGACTGAAATTACCAACGAAGGTGCGCTTAGGATTCACTGGTTTGTGGCAAAGAACTAGGTTATTGTCCTTCATCTAGCATGCTGTGCTCTGATTAGCATAAAGACACAGATAGATTTGGATACAGAATTAACATCTCCTGCACAATGTCTCAGAATTTCCAACAATGGGCCTCGGATCCCAGATGCTTTACAACAGCATGAGGACCATATCTTAACTTCTTATCTTATTGTCATGTCCCCCAAAAACTATAATACACATACACACACACAAGTTATACAGACATTTTATGCCTTATATTACTGAATGGTATTCTAGAAGGTATGCCTATTGTGTATACTTGACCATGGTTGCTTGACTGCCTGGTCAGGTAAGTTGGAAGTTCTAATGAAGCACCCCCAAGTGTAAAGAGAATATTACTTAATATTATAGATTTCATGATGGTTTCTGAAACGTTGCTCTTTTCAGATGTCTGTCAAGGAAAAAGAAGCTTCCAGAAAGGAAGTGGTCCTGCTCTCGAAGATGAAACATCCAAATATTGTCATGTTTATAACAGCATTTGAGGGTCTGTGCATGCCACGCATACAATGTTTTTATTACTATACTAGCACCAGTGCTCTTCAAATCTGGACCTTGATTCCAAATCCAGGCCTTGTTTTCAGTTCTCCCAGGTAATTAGTTAAATAATTACTGATTCTGATTAGCCACAGGCTTCACACCTGGGTCACAGGTAAAGGAAGGCTGGAAAATCAGCAGGGCTCGGACCGTGAGGACCATGATTTGAATAACCCTGCTAGCACTTTCACAGCATTTTTAACGTAACTATATGGATTCTCTTATGTAAAGGAAACATGGGCAAAGCTCTTCAGAAAGCATAGTTTTCTGTAATATCTCTGGTGGCTTTTTGTGGAGAAAATTATTAACCTAAATCTTCATAAAAAACTGTTTAAAATATATAGGCAGTAAAAACAGGCGACGGAGTGAATCTGTTATCTTGACTTGGTTTTGCTTGTAATTTAGAGAGGACCAATCTGTATATTGTGATGGAATACTGTGATGGAGGAGATTTGATGAAGAGGATCAACATGCAGAGAGGTGTCCTGTTTAGTGAAGACCAGGTACATAGGGATGTATGCATGTCTCTTTTTGATTTGTTTAGCAAATGGTGTTGTCCACAGTCTCTGAAGAATCTTAATGAGCTAAGATACTTTTGCTGAGTACAGGCTCTGCTCTGAGCTCTTCAAGTAGATTAAGGTTGACATCTGAGTTGTGTTATTCAGTGATTGTGACTGGGAAAATTATAAACTTCATGTCCCTGTCCAGTCAATTAAACCAATAAATAATTGGGCAGGTTTCATGTCTGCCTTCTACAAATTGGCTTTACTAACCTGTGAGATGTTGCATCCATAGGTAACAATGCCTGAGTTACGGTCCTGAATGCAACAAAGTTTGGGGTCAATGGAATAAAACTGTTGAATAAGGCAAAAATATTAAACTCATCCAAACAATTTTTGGATAAAACTTTTTTTTTTGCCATTTTATGCAAATGGATGCTCAAACATAGCATGGTGCTTGCAGAACATAGTGCTTAAATGAACAATTTGCTACCCAGAGGAAAATTGCCATTTTATAGTAAAGGTGACCTGAGCAGATATGAACAGGACCTTTGCTGAACCTCAAACTGAGCTGCATTCCTGGGCTCCGCTCTCCATATGCATTGTATCACTGCAGTGAAAGACAGTTACACTGAACGATGTTAAACAAACATTGTCTTGCGGACATTGTGCCGGGCCACAGCTTCCTCTGAGGACACAGGCCAGGTGTACGCTGTGCTCACATACAGAGGAGGGCCTGTGTCCCCTTGTCTGGTTAAGCAAACATGTCAAATTTGTATTTCTAGTTCAGCCTGTTTGAAGGAACATAATGCGATCAGGCATGGAGGATGGTACATGTAGAATCTGTGTATTTTGGGAGCCTGTCCAGATGTTTTCCTGTCCTCCTCAGATAGTGGACTGGTTTGTACAGATATCCCTGGGACTGAAGCACATTCACGACAGGAAGGTCCTACACCGGGACATCAAGGCTCAGGTACGGTGACTGCATGTTGTGGCCAAGGCTCATGCACCATTTGCCTGCCTCCAGCCTGCCTCTCTCAGTAATCAGCCGTGGCTCAGTGACTGTGAAGGAGTGAGGAAGGCCCTAGATAATCTCACTCTGGCATTGTGACCACATCAGAGCGTATGCAATCCTATAAACCCTCAGGGACCCACAGACAGTCCACATTAATGGGTCCTTGTGGACTCTGGCAGGGAGCTTGGAGGAAGCAAAAACATGAACCGACTGTGGGTCCCCGAGGACCGGATTGGGAAACTCTGCTATAAATGACCTGGATGTCCTAATGGTGGGGGACTAGGATCAGGGACAGAATTTGGGGGGGGGCTGCTGATCTGCATGGATGGTGTCCTCACGGGACCTGTATACAGTACCATCTACAAACAGGATAACGGTCAGGAGCAGAGTAAGCTTCTGTATGCGCGTCCTTCATCCAAAACCAAAGCAGCGTGGTTCTGATAAGGCTGTCACCCTCCTGGAGCAGGGTGGGGTAGCTGCATAGTGTGTCCCATCATCCTGCTCTCTGGCGACTACCTTATAGTCTGCTGCAACACATGTTGTTCTCTCCCACAGAATATATTTCTCACTAATAATGGGATGAAAGCAAAGCTCGGCGACTTTGGAATTGCAAGGATGTTAAACAAGTGAGTTGTTGTAATCACTATCTATGTGTACTGCAGGGATACACTGCGCCCAATCTGATGTTTTCTCAGCCATAAACACTGTTTATTGGGAGTATGTCTGGGGGGGGGGGGGGGCCACAATGGTGGTAATTTTTTTTTTGTGTTATAAAAATTTTCATGTGTGAAGCAAAAAATTGC
>JAODKC010000038.1:2505963-2532689 GCA_026777985.1 Mormyrops attenuatus
CCCCCCCCCCCCCCCCCCCCCCCCCCCCCCCCCCCCCCCCGCCCCCCCCCCCGCCCCCCCCGCCCCCCCCCCCCCCAACACTGATGTTAATGTTTTTTTTCTGTTATAAATAGTTGCATGAGTGAAGCAAACATTTCCAGCAGTTTTGTAAACAAAGATGAAAAACTTGGCAAAGATGATGCTTTTTTTTATTTGTTTTCTGTGAAGTATAAAAGTTATTGTTCAAATCTAAACTGAAAGCAGGAAAGTTTCCTGAAATGAAAGCATTTAATTGCTGAATCTGCCTGTGCACCAGCAAGCTTTTCATTGACATTTTAAAGCCCCATGCAGCATCATAGTGAAAATCCACAGGAAGCAATGGTGGTTTGACAATTAGTTTTTGTCCACCTCAATCTATATATTCTCAGCAAATATATGGATTGAAAGCAGAATCCTCTGTAACATGGACCCAAATGCATATCGGTTGTTAGCTGATAGATTTTGTTACCTGTTAAAATTTAGTATATAAGTCCCCCATCCATTTTATCCTTGTGTCATACTTAATATCTTTGCTTATTCTATAATCAGTGTGCGAACTGTGGGGGTCCGGGGGGGTCCGACACCCCCGATTAACCCATGAGACCCCCCGAAAGCCTTAAAAGCAAAATCTTAAGGGGGTCTCAAGATCGGTATTGCACAACAATAGGGAGATGGGGACCCCCTGAATACTGACGGGTATTTTGCACACTGTCTTTAATGATATACAGACGTTCCTCTACTTACAAATGTTCAACTTACGAACTTTCAGACAGACGAACAAAGAGGACTTTAAGTCCAAATTGTGTTCACTGGGCTCCTGTTTCCTGTCCTCAACATCAATTTTTTTTCTGCGCTCCAGTTCCGCCTAGCATGACTTCTGGCCACTACTCCCGCCGTGCAGTAGCGTAGCGTGCGTACTCCTGGCATCCTAGTTCTTAGTACTTGTGTATGCAAGTAAAATGATGTTGGATAACGACTTACGAACATTTCGAGTTGCGAACGGCCGTTCGGAATGTATCTCGTCCGTGAGTAGAGGAGCATCTGTATATCTTTGTAAATTATTTGTCAAATTACAACATGATGTTTCCATGATGTATACATTTTAGTTGATTGTTTTATTTCAGCACCATGGAACTTGCCAGAACGTGTGTGGGGACGCCTTACTATCTCTCGCCAGAGATTTGTGAGAACAGACCCTACAATAATAAGACGTACGCATCCCCTGTCCCTTTCTGCAACACACTTCCTGTTTTTAGTTTTTCAGAAAAGGGACATTGACTTCTCCCCCCTCACTTGTTTGGCACCACAGTCAAGTTACCCAGAATTCAGTTGGGGGAGGTAGGAAGCATAACAGCCCCAGCGGAAATAAAGTACTTCCTAGCTTTAATGCTTTTCAGCATGTTGTGTAGGAAACAAGATTTCATCTCCTTTGTTTCAAACTCTGAAAGATGCTGTGTGGGCCAGGAAACAGCAGAAAACCCAGGTCATGGGGGTGATTGTTCTTTGAGCACATATGCGTTGGGGGTGAATGTCCACATTCAGCCATATTAAACCAGGTGCATGTGATGTTGACCTCAGGGTAACCGAGGCCATTTATGTGTCACTGCAGCAGCTTTCTCACATCGCGCTGCTTACATCACCCCTCCGTTTATCTCCCCAAGTCCTTTACTGACCTGAATATTAAAATCATATGAAGCATTTTATCTTATTATATTGAATAGTGTGTGATGGCCAACAAAGGCACCTGCTCATCTAACTGCTGGACCTCACCCAAGTATTTCTCTCAGGAACGAAAACAAGAGAGATTTTTATCCTGATCAGTAATGACTAGGGGTCACACCTAACCTCTGCAATAAGATATAAAAAGTTTTGTATGAGAATGTTATACCTAGATGAATGAATGCCCTGCAGTTCCTCAGTTACTGTTGTGCTCTGAATCCCCAGGGATATCTGGTCTTTGGGATGTGTTCTCTATGAGCTGTGTACTCTCAAACATGCCGTAAGTACTGATTCCAATGATATGCTAAAAAGAACTGCTATACGTTCCATCAAAAAACAAAGAGTCAAATTTATTTACTTGAAGGACAAATTAGCTGCATTTAAAATAGCATTTGATGCGTGTGATACTTTCCAGTGTTCAGAATAACAGTGAAATAATAACACAGTATAAACATGCTGCAGTCTCTGTGCTAAGTGGTTGTGTCGCTGATTGCAGTTTGAGGGCAGCAGCCTAAAACAGCTGGTGCTCAGGATCTGTAGGGGGCATTTTAAACCCATCGCCTCCCGTTACTCATGCAACCTGCGCCTGCTGGTGACACAGCTGTTCAAGGTGAGCCCACGGGACCGGCCCTCAGTCAACTCTGTCCTGAAGAGGCCCTTTCTGGAGAAACTCATCAGGAGACACCTGGATCCACAGGTGGGGCCTGACTTCACCTGCCAATATACACATCTGTGACTCCTGTCGTCTCTCGTCGCAGGTTGTAGGGCAGTTTTACTGGAGAATTGTTTTACTCATTATGCTAAGTGTCTCCTTCCATATACACATGTGACTCAGTGGGTTAGGACTCTTGTGCCTGTGATAAGAAGGTTTCCAGTTCAAATCCCACAGTTGGCAGAGTGATTTCACCATTGGGCCCTTGAGCAAGACTCTTAACCCCAGTTTCTCTAGGGACTATTGCAATAAAAATGGATGTTGCTTTGGATAAAAGCAACTGCTAAATGTGTGTAATTTCCTGTTATATTAGCACTATCTCCAGCCCTGGTGATGATTTAAACACCACCTATTTTCAGAAAAGGTTTTATTTCTTTTTCCTATTTTTTTTATCTGCAGTCCATGTTCTCACGCCAGCATAAACAGCCATCTGTTTGCCATTCCCTGGCTGCGTATTTTTAGAGATTTGTTTATAAGATGGTTTCTGTATGATAGCCTAACCTCAGTGTTCTGACATGAAAATAAGAGCAGAATGCCCTCACTTTGCAAAAGTAAAACTTTAGTGGTGACTAGGGCTTAGCCAAATAAATGATATACTGACTTATCGTCATATAAAGTCTAGACGATAAGTAAATGACAAACTTCAATAAACTGTCGATAAGGAACATTGCTTGATAGCACACACCGGCCTATCACATCACAGAAATGAACACGATTCCAACCAATCATATGGTCATAGGCAATTTTACCAGGGGTGCAATTGCACTCCCTACTGCGCAGGTGAAAATTCAGTTTGAACATAATAAGTTCAATAAACAGACAAATTAAATACAAATTATATTATAGTTATGTTTGAAAATGTGGCTTGTGATAGTCATATCAATGTGTAATAATAATGTTTCATGATATGTTATTGACCCCCTGTGCGGAAATTCCCTTTTCACCTACTCCATATTGCTCTCCATGACACACACAGGCACATACAGGTGAGAGCAAGCTTGGGGATCACAGTGCAGGATCAGCTGCCTTTTGGGACTCGAGGAGCTGGGGGTTAAGGGCCTTACTCAAGGGCCCACAGGCATGTGACTATTCTGCTGAGGCCAGGCATGACCCAGCACCCGCCTCATCACATGCAAAGAGTGTTAATCAGCTGAGCTTCGCACCACCCCCATTTGCTATCAATGTATTCACCGTTTTTTTTTTTTTTTAACAAATTTATATATATAGATGAATGACTTTTTGGGCTCTCTCACCTCGCACCCACTGGGAGAAAAACCTAGTGTCGCCTATGCATTTGCATGTGGTTGTCTTTTAAAAACAGACAACTTACACCCAGCAAACGCGTTGCAAGGTTGATTAAGTTATCAGGGCACGGCACACGCTGCTGTTTTGGTAATACCATGGAAGAGATAAGCGCTCCCTCAGAAGAAGCTTCAAGTGTCGGTTAAGAAAGCGACAGCTGAGCAGCCGCAGCATCTAGAAAAGGAGATATTGTGGATAAACAAGATAAACAGACGTCTGGGGCTGTACTTTTTGCATTTTAAACTCATTTCAGACTGGCTCTGCATAACGTTGTGAATTTAATTCACCACTTGAAGCACTGCCATTCAGCAGACCATACAGAATGCAAGCGCTTACAGTCAAAAGCACCGGCAATTAGGGTTTCCATGTTCAGTGTGAAGAAATATGGTACAAATTGCTTACTGTATTGGTTAAATACAGGACACGACATTATACTTTCTATTGCGTAATGGGTGACAACCGTTCCAGCAATGTCAAACCTGTTTCGTGGAACGAGCAGCAAGGCAGCCAGTGAAAAAACCCAGAGACAAATCAGTCCATCTGCATCTTCCAAAAGTAAAAAAGGTTTTTTTGTATGGTTTATTTATTTAATTTAGATTTCAATTTGCAGCCCAGTCATTTTTTTTTGCTTTTTCCTGTTCTGAATCTGTTTAAGAGCAATTCTAAGGGAATTTTAAGCAAAAACGGAATCTTGCAGTAAAGAAATTATGTGAATTACACTGTAATAATCATCAATATCGACGCATGTGAGAAAAATAATCATTATAAAACATTTTGCCATAATGTCCAGCTCTTGTGGTAAGATTTCATTTTGTGTGAGTGTTAAGGTGGGTTGGTCAGGCATGGTATTCCAGTCTGCAGCATTTAAGCAAGAAAACTCTGAAACCCTGTTGGAAATGTCTAGTAGTACCTGGATAGTTGGGATAAAAGCAGACTGGAATAGGTCAGGTGACTACTCTTAAATATTCATGGACAAATAAAAGAGAGTCCAAGGAGCGCAGCTATGACACAGTCCCACAACAGTACAGTTGAGTGTTAAGTTAGGGAGGACACTTTGAGCTAGAACAGGATTTGTAAGCTACCGTTTCAATTAAAAGGACCTGGATTTCACTTAAGCACTTGCTGTGTGCTGATTGGTCAGGCTCCTATAGTCATGCATGTGTCACTAATGTTAAAGTGAAACAGCCAGATGAGTCTTTCAGTCAAGGAAACAAACCGGTGAAAATGCAAGAAGAACTGAACTATTTAGCCAAGCACAAGAGACTTTCAGATTGTAAAGTAGTTTGTAAAGTAGTTGTAAAGTAGTTTGTAAAACTTGAAGTAGCTCAAAGTGTCCTCCCTGATATGGATTAATTATCTGGTTAAGTTAGCTGTGTCACCAGTTAAGCAGATATGTTCATAACATGCGATTTTCTGTGATTTCTTAGGTATGTGTAGCGCTGGACATTGAATAAGTAAAACATTAAGACACCATTAAACTTTTAAAGATTTTAAGAGAATTTTAAGAAGGCCATGGACTGCAAGGAGAACAAAAAAGGGAACAAACAAGTGAATTCAATGCAGAATAGCAGCATGACTGAGGTCTGCGCCTGTCTTTCTGATGCTCTCCCATCCCAGATGATGGCAGAGGAGTTCAGCCACACTGTGCTGCACAGAAGGAGCCCCCCACGCCCCCACCCCCTGGCACGGCCCAAGCCGAAACCGACCGCAGGTACCAAGGATCATTGCTGGTGTGTTTCCTCTGTAGTGGCAAGTGGGGGCTCCAGAAGGATGTCAGGTGACCAAATTACAGTAGGATCCACATGTATACAAAGTCATACACATACAGATTCAGGAAGGGAGTGTCAGAGTCCTGCACTTAACCAACAATGTGCTCAACCATCTAGTTATGTAAACAACTACGAAAATGCCATAACATTTCAGTACCTGTCCGCACCCCCAGCGTACCCCCCCCCTTCCTCTCATTCATCTGGACACAGAGCCAGACATATACATTCTGTCATGCCATCAGGGGGGCTACTCAGCAGCCTTAGTAGGCTGTTGCTAAGCCCACAGTCTTACCAGTCATAGCACCAAACAAGAAAATGTACCCCTTCAAATAATTCTAATAATGATAAATCGACTCCTGGGAAATATCACGAATGCATATACGAACTTACAGTTTCAATGAATGGAAGCCCAAATATTTTTCCCTGTTAAACCTTACCACTGCTCTGGAACTGAGTTGCAACACAAACTACAATTCTGTTAAGTGGGCTTCTCTGCCTTGTCTGCTTGACAGAGGTTGTCGCTAAGCCTAGAGCCGCAGAGAGGCCTGTGCCCTCTGCCAAGCCTGGGGGCTTGGCGAAAAAAACACCCCACAGACAAGTGTGGAAACCCCCAGCCTATGTCTGCACTCCAGAGTATCAGGTTATTCTCCCCGTTCTCTTGGTTAATTTTTCCAGTTTTCCTGTATACTGTACAACATAATGCCTTGCAGGCAACATAAAGCACCTGTACCTGAAGGCAACGTGTCTTTTCAGAAGCATCTTCCCATGCATCTATGTAATTGCCATGATTTGGTGAAACTTATTTTTTTGGTTGAATTACTTGATTTTTATCCACTTGAGGTAGATCTTAGCCAGATGAGTGTAGGTTAAAGTGCCTTTTCTAGTGGGATTTATATTATAATAGGCCAGTTCCTCTTCCTCTCATTGTGAATTAGCATGCACTGTATATAGTGCTTCTCTCTGCCTCTCAGCACCCGGTTAACCACAAAGCAGCACTGAAGGAGAAGGTTCCAGACCATGACCATTGGGCCAATCACATGGTGAATTCGTATGACCAACCACAGGGGCTCTATGTCCACTACCATGCCCAGTTAGACGCCATCCAGCAGAGACGCCAGGAGGAGGCCCCTCCCCATCTTCATCCTGCTCCTCTTCAGCCAGCAGCCAGTCGGGAAAAACCCAGAGATCCACAGAGTGACTGGGCACATTGTCCAGAACCATATCAGCTGTGAGTTTCTGGCACAGCACCAGCATGTGAACCGAGCGTCAGTAATTCACTGAAATGCTGGTACCAGTATGAACTAACTAATGGGAACTGTAAAGTAGCTTTAGTGCATATTGAATGTTTATGTGCATCTATCAGTTATGTATCAATAGATAATGGTGCAGACAATGTCAAACAATAGTGACACATTTTATAGTCCTGAATCTTCCCCAGTCTATTGTGTCCGAAAGATCACATTATTAGATTAATTGCCATTTGCTCTCTAGACTGTGAGTCTGTTAGTGTCAGTGTACAGATGTGCTGTTCCTCTAGGGTGGCGGCTGCGCGGGAAGAATATCTGCAGAGGAGACAAGAGGCCAATCAGAACAAGCTGAGGGCTGAGAAGCAGCTGGTGAGTTTCTCTCATACTGTACCCCAGTGAGACAAAGCTGGTGAGTTTCTCTCATACTGTACCCCAGTGAGACAAAGCAGGTGAGTTTCTCTCATACTGTACCCCAGTGAGACACAGCTAGTGAGTTTCTCTCATACTGTACCCCAGTGAGACACAGCTAGTGAGTTTCTCTCATACTGTACCTCAGTGAGACACAGCTAGTGAGTTTCTCTCATACTGTACCCCAGTGAGACACAGCTGGTGAGTTTCTCTCATACTGTACCCCAGTGAGACAAAGCTGGTGAGTTTTTCTCATACTGTACCCCAGTGAGATACAGCTGGTGAGTTTCTCTCATGTTGTAGTTTTCTATTACCCTGTAATTTCCATGAAAATTTTATAAATTGAGCCTATTTCTTTATGAAGGAAGCATGTACATTATTATTATTATTCTTATTAAGCTACATGGCGGCTCAGTTTCTGACGATGTAAAGTCATGTATCATTATCAGTTTATTGTTTTTCTGCATTGCAGTGTAAGTCTGTCCTCTACGACAACATGAGGAATATTATAACTTTATATCAGGCCTTACCTTCAGTGCACTGAACCCAGGGTCAGTGTGGTTTCAGTTGTGACTCTGCTGTCCACTATCCCTGCCCCATCCCCTTTACCACCCTCAGTTGTCCCTGGGCCCGTATTCCATGCCTTCCTTCCTCTCTTACTGCTCACTTTCTTTGTTCCCTGTCTCCTGTCCCTTATTCATTATACCTCCATCAGGGTCTCCGGCCTTCCACTGCAGACTCAAATCAGCCCAGGATTCAGGAGGCCAAGCATACAGGGGAACCCCCACTGGACCAGCACCAGGAGGTAGGAGGGGAGGGAAGGCAAGAGGACAGAGGAGGAGATACAGTATGTGGGTTATTAGAGAGGAGTGTGGAGGCACAGAGTGAAGGAGAGAAGGAAGCTGACATTCATCACATTCAGGGAGGGGTCACATCTTCAGTCCGCCAGCTTTGCTTGATTTTTTATTAGGCATTTCATTTGCCAGCACATTATTACAAGAACAGATCGATTTGACATTACAATTAGAATAAATACATTTACAGAAAATGAATCATTTATATCTTGCAAACATGATTAAATTGAAATTTCTGTGGTCCTTCCCAGTTAGTACAGCACGTCACTGCAGATGATGAATCAGTCAGGCCCCAAATTGCATCACATTGTTTAGATTAGTTAACTTTGCTGGCAGCTGGACTCTGAGGGTGTGGGGTTTGCAGTGTCTGGGTGCGGTGCGCATTGCAAAAACATTACATGCACCTCAGGCAAGCTGCACTGTTTATTGACTTAATGCAGATTGACTGTCTCTCAGTCACATGCATTACATTGGCAGCCCAAAAAACATAAACTAACATAACATGATCCCTTTCTTTCTAGGCCATATGATTGGCTCAAGCATTGCTCCAAAGGTAGAGATGTACTGTGTAGGAAAACATAATCACTGCGGTAACTCTCTAAATGAGAAAGTCTGAGTGTGACAAGCAACAATGTAGAAACAATGTAAGCCAATGAACTGTGGGTTTACTGTTTGTGAATGGAAAGTTACTGATGGTAAAATTTAACATAAAGTCAGGTTCATTTTGGGGGAGGTGTGAATATTGGGAGAGTGTGAATGCAGAATTAATAGCATGTGTGAAATGTAGGTGTGAGAATGCAGAGCATGCATCAATACTGTGAAAATATCAAGTCAACAGCTTGAATTCTGGGTGAACATCTTGAATACCAAGTGAATGTAATTCATTCTGATCCAGTATGAATTCTGTCTACTAATATTTCAGCAATCCTAGGAGTAACAGTGAATGTTACTACTGTATACTACTGAGTGAGTGTTCATGGAGTATGAATACTAATTGTAGAGTGATGGCAATACTGTGAATACTGAATACAAACAATGAATTATCATGGCAGGTGATCAGCTAGTGAGGTATGATGTATAACCATGCTGTCTATCTGCAGGAGTATCTGAAACAGCTGCAGGTGATCAGACAGCAGTATCACGAAGACGCAAGGGGGATCAGGATGAAGGCAGGAGTGCATGTATGAGTGTAACACCTGGAGTGCTGAAAAGCCATGACCAGTGGCACACTGTAGTAATCAACAGGGTGCATGTGGGCCCCCAGCTCAAAGTCTGAATGGGACCATTGTTGCTTTTCAGAACAGAGAATGAGATTTTGTAAAGAGCGGCCATTCTTAAGAGAAGTTGCCTGCTAGATACATCATAGCATCTGACTACATACATGGAGTTTTGAAAACACTGCAGGATTTACACAGTATTTACAGAATATTTTAAAGTGTTTCTGATCTTTAGCACTGTTGTTTAGAGAGGCTCGCACTTGTGTGCTGATTAATAGATGATAAATGGAATCTATTTAAAGTGTTTTTAACTGTCCAGTGTCACAATGATGCCACCTAGTGAAAACAAATTTTAATTTTATTTAAATTGTATTCAGTTACTTTTCAGTTTTTTTTTTCTAAGAACGTCAATTGTCCATAATGAAGCTCAATGTGATGGTAATATTTTAATTAATTGGATGATTTGTCGTGTTGCCCTAGCCGAAGTGCTGTAATCAACCTAAGGATAAGGCAGGGTGGTCCTCTCCTAAAACTGTAACGCAGATCAGGGACCAGAAGCAGGGCATACCTTCTCAGTGACACTCACACACTGTGCCACACCGGATTGTGTTCTCACACAATGATTATTCTGAAAGCCAGATATCAGGCAGGAAGACAGGCAAGCTGCCCCCCTGGGACATTTTAAACGCATATGGGGGACTGGAGCTGAATTATGATATGCCCTCTCAATGTGATCCTCTCCCAAAGGACTCAGAGCGAGAAACTGAGAAGCCGGACAAGACGCAGCAAAATAAGGCAGCACTGCAGAGGAAGGACAAGTGGAAGGTGAAACACCAATGCAAACAGACTTTTTAAGGATGGGTGAAGTTTTAAAAGTGACATGTTTTTTTTTTCTTTTTTAATTGATTCCAGAAAGGAATCATGTTTGAGGTTCTCCTGAATGATGAAGCAATACAGACTGGGAGAAAAAAAGAAGGGAAAGAAGACAAAGATTGGGGAAATGACGAGGAGGACGAAGAGGAGGAGGAGGAGGAGGAGGTAGAGCTGAAAGGGAACCTCATCACTGAGACACATAAAGCCAAACTCATTCTATTTCAGGACAGATCTGACCTCATCACCCAGTCACACTGCAACAAAGACAAAACACTTTTCAACAAGGAGAGTGTGGCAAAGTGGAATGATATTGATCTGGCCTTCTGTCTGTAAGAGTGTGATTAAGTCTCAGAATAGGCAAAGGACTTAATGGAGTAATTAATGTTTGTCAGATTTAACCACGAGTTCTATATGACATCTATGGTCTAACACAATATGTACAATACTTATCTACTAAATATTAGTAAATATACTTTGGGTGAAAACATCTGCAATATAACATGACAATACAGTAATCACCTGTGTATTACCTGTGTATCTAATTCCAGGAAATGGATCCATTAAACCAGACCCTAACATTCCAGGCTGGAGAGGAACTCAAGCACAGGGAGTGGATTGGTGTGGGGGCCAAACCAATGGCGGAGGAGGGCCGAGAGGCGGTCCAGAGGAAAGGCTGGGGTAAGGAGGCCCCCAAAACACTGCTTAGTGCCCTTGCCAACATGGATGTGTCCTCCATCTGCACCATGTCTACTCCTGCCCTGGGTAAGTCTAATTGCAGTGCCTCCATGACTGTACCTTCACACTGTCATCTCCCACAAATTCACAGTCTTTTCTTAAACCCCATCTCCAGTCTGGCTGCCGTCTGTTTGCGAAGAAAACTGCTGGAACTTACAGCAGGGCTACACTGTTCGCTAAACTGTGTCTAACACGAATCACCATTTTGCTGTTTATTAGCATGACATTCAGTTGAATGCGCTGTGTGTGGTGTCTTCTCCACCACTTCCCAAGCAGAAGATGGGGGACCCTGCGAACAGAGGAAACTGTGGGCCGGGGGGACGCCAAACACTCTACTACAGGCCCTAGGGCAAGCAGCACTTACCTCTACTGTCACCTTCAAGTTTTCAGGTAAAAACCTGCTCCTCAGATGGGTTCAGAACCCTACAATGGTCCTCAATCCCCCCTCAGATGCTGTTTACATTATACTCTACATGCAAATTTATATAAACCCATTCCTTCATTGCAAATTCTTAGGTTTCTCATCTCTCCGTCTGTTTATAAGTTAATACCTTTCCTCTTTTTTAAACTGCCTTTCACACGGACACCCTTGACCCCATAGGAGAGGGGGAAGATGAGGATGATGAAGGCTCAGACACAGACATGGATGAAGAGCGACTGGAGCCCCGGTCAGATGACGACGACACGTACGCAGCTTCCCCGTCTCTGCTGCTCTGGAGCCGAACAGCACAGCACTGGTTCCAACAGCGTTTCCCTTTTTATCCCCCTGTTGTCCAGAAACTTTGAGGAATCAGAAGACGAGCTGATGGGAGAGGTGATTGAATCCATGAAGAACTGCATCCCTCAGGAGGAGAAAGGAGATGATGAGGCAAACAGGAAGCAGACAGAGGGCCAAAGGCTGGAGACCAGTAATGGGGAGACCGAACATGCCATGGCCACCACACAGAATGCTCAAGCCAGGCGTCGCAGCCAGACTCCAGAATGCACAAATTTGCAGATGCAGTCAGGAAATCTAGGTGTCGTAGACGGGGACCAGGCCGGGGATGGGGAAAGCACCGCTGCTGAGCAGGGGCTAAGCTAGCAGAGACTCAGCATGACCAGTACTGTGGGGAAGCTCCCCAAGAAGGTAGCACACAGTGACAGTCCATCTCAGGGATATGACAGGTCTCCGATCAGCTCAAACATCTCATGCAGCTGCACTTTCTGGTCTCATTACTAGTTAAATGTTAATCGATACTTTATTGATCCTCATGGGGAAATTGTCTTTACGCCTCCCTCAACTTGCCCTTTGTAGAGTAAGCTGTCCACCAAGGGCAGCCACCTGTTGGGGCGCCCAGGGAGCTGGGGGTTAAGGGCCTTGCTCAAGGACCCGCAGACGTACTGAGGCTGGGTTTGAACCGGCGCCCTTGTGATTACAGGCACACAGGCTTAGCCCACTGAGCCTCTCCCCATTGTCCGTACAGGGGAGGTGGGTGACGAAGAGGGATGTACTTCTGGTGCAAACATGGCACCTACTTACTGTACTGGGGTCCTGGTTACATCTCTAGTAGAATGCAGCAAAATAGGCAATGGAATCAAATTAAAAGTCAGAAGAATTCAAAATAGAACACATAACACTCTGGAATGCAAAGCGATTTGGTGTGACAATACTTTGTTTCAAACTTTAAATGTGGAAAAAGTAACCGGGCCAGAAACGTTAGCAAGTCCATAAAGACAATTACTGACTCTAGTTTTCATACAATTTAAAAAACCCCAAACCATTTTCTAACAGAAACATTAAAATTTCAACTGAGAAAAAAATCATATGCCTCTTTCTCTTCACCAACCTCACCAGCAAAGTCTTAACATAGCATTCGATCTTTAGAATCCGATTTATAATTTATTGACACGTAAAATGAAACTCCAAAAAATAAACCAACAAGTTTTTTCACCATATTGATCATTCTGAAGACGACAGCATATTTACAGCAACTGGGGATGGGGGAGGGACTGCGCTTGGTCCCACATGGTGCTACATCTCCTGGGGTATCCCTCCACTAGAGGCACCCTAACAGAAAGCTGTACGACACACTGAAGGGGTGAGAAAAAGGCTAAAGTGTCTAAATCCAGGTACATAGGGCTGAGCCACAATCACAGGTTAATAACTGAGGCCTCTGACAAGCACTGCAGATGGGTGGCAGAGGCCGGCTCGGGTAAAGCCACTGAGGAAAGCTGGGGAGAATGCCGAGCTCCTCGAGGCCGCTGTTCCTCACTGCTCCACGATGCCCATGACGGACTCGATGGCGGACAGAAAGGAGGCCTCAAACTCCTGGTCGGAAAAGCGGGCGACGGAGCGGCGGGCATTGCGACAAATCTCCAGGCGAGCAGCCGGGGCCATGGCCAGGATTCTCTCCATAGTGTCCGTGTAAGTGGCCACATCATCTGCCAGGAAGCCCGTGGGGCTCCCCTCGTACGGAACCACAATGTCCAGCAGGGGGCCCCCCGACTTGTGGGCTAGGACTACTGTCCCAGCTGCCATACACTCTACCACACCTATTGAAGGAGAAAGAGGGCAAGGGTAAGGGAGGACAGACACAGCATGACAGGGATAAGGTCAAAGACATTCATTTCAAAATTGAAGGTTTCCCATTCAAATGGCAACCCTCTCACTCCCCCAAAAAAATATCTAGAAAAAATCTGCCAGCATAAAATTACAACAGTAAAAATAAATATATAATACAGGTGGTTTGAAATATCACCCAAAAAAAAAATAGGATGAGTGTGTTTACCTATCCCGAAATGCTCATTCCACATGGTGTGCAGACCCACAGTAGCACCAGTCAGCTCCTTCTTCAGCTCCTCAAACTGAACATTTAGCTTGAACTCCACCCTGTCGGCCACACCCAGCTCCTGGCAAAGCCCCCGCAGCATCAGCACCCGGTCCTCGTCCTCCTGGTTTCGGCAGCCTCCAATCAGCACCAGCCGCAGTGACTCACGGCCCAGGCCAGCCGGCCGCCTGTCCAGCAGACCCCGGAAGGCTCGGATCTGCAGACGGTGGTCCTTCTCTGGGCGGAACTGGCCCACCGAGACCAGGGAGTGGCACTTCCTGCCAGAGCCCTGCTCTTCCTGCTCCTCCAGAGGAGAGTCTAAAAATGTATGGACATCGCATGGAGGGTAAACGATGGCGGTTCGGTTGGGCACTCGCCACAGGGCCAGGATGTGCCCCAGTGTCCAGCTGGAGTTGACCATGACCATGTGGCTGCAGGAGCCCGCCAGCCCATAGAGCAGCGCAAAGGCACAGTAATAGACCATCTTGATGGCGCTCAGCAGAGGGTTTCCAGCTATGTAGTCCGCATTGTTGAAACGTGCATCCCGCTCACGGACCACCGACAGCATATCAGTGCTCACGGTGGGGTAATGCACATAGCTGACCACACGGCAGCCGCCCAGGTGGCGGAACAGGGGCAGCGTGAAGGCGTAGCCCATAGAGTCCACATAGACATCAGGGACGAACTCCGTGAGCGCCTCCCAGCCAAGGAAGACCGAGCCCACGCTCTGGCCCAGCAGGGTGAAGTGGGGATACAGACTGGCCTCCACGAGAAAGCGGTGCTTCAGGAACACAAACTTGACAGGCCGGGGCATGCGGATATTGAACCGCTGACGAGCTCCATCGAGAATCTGCTCCCCGGTCACACCCAGATCTCCAGTGTACACCACAATGGAGACACCTTGGTATCTGAAAAAGACATGGAGAGACCCCACACGTTCAACATCCCACCATTCAGCATGGTGTGATTTCAAGTTCTGATGACATACTAGAAACAGTGAGCTAAACTTTAAGACATTTTACAGATATTTTCTGTACTGGAGTACAGAGCTGTCTACCGAATTTCTTGCCAAATTTAATTTCAATGACAGTCCAAGACTTTCATGTATGATTTGCTGTCCAAAAAAGTGGATTAGTTTTAAACTTTATCTCGTAATTCTATGCAAAACATCAGGCTTTCCAAGGCTGTCCAATTAAATAATGCTAGAATCCTTAATAGACTCAACTCATACAATCTGATGTAGGGGGCAAAATTCAAGAACACCCTAGTACGTGTCCCACCTGTTCTGCAGAGCTCTGATGGCACACCAGAGAACCCTTTCCCCGCCCCCTCCGGCATTACAGTATGGGTGAAAGAATGCGACGGACAGGGCTTTCTCCCGGGCCAGTCGGGCGCTCCGGCTCCGCTGCAGCCACATGCGCACCCCAAACATGAGAAAGGCTAGAATCGCCGACAGCACCACGCACAGATATACGCATGGTAGAACGAGGGACCACAATAATCTGGAGGGGAATATTGATGCATTAGGTAATGACGAAATCAGTTCCGCAGCTTAGACTGTCTAAATAGAAAAGAACACAGTCAGCGACAAAACGAGACCACCAAACACTGCAATAATATTTTGCTGCAGTCTCCCTAACCAGCAAACGGTAAAAAAGGAAACTAGCTTACGTCCACTGGACGAAATCTAACAAACACCATGATAAACATTTTAATTACAGAACCATTCAGATACAATCTAACGAACGGAGTTCATTGTTAAAAAATAAATAAAACGGACCCCCTAAGGTTTCGGCCGTGGTTTATTTTATACTAAAGTAAACAAATAAACTATCCTATATTAACCTGATTACATACCAACTACCAATGATAATTAGGTACAGTACCTACAAATTCTGGATGTTTAAACAGCGTATATAAATTATAATTTTTAAAAGAAGAACACCTGATTACGTCGCATAAGCAGAGAGACAAGTGGTCGTGCGCAGCCATTTCTGACAGCACAACGTTACCTTTGACCCGGATGTTAATGTCAGAACCTTTCGTCGCGTAGCAATTCTGTGATTGGACACAAAATAAAGAATAGATCACGTGTTGGGTGAGGGAGCGTCTGGTTGGATCGTTCGTCTGTTTGAATGTCCGCCCATCGATGTCAATTTTGTTTCGATTCATTCACTGGCAGGGTGAAGTTGTTGACGGGTGGATTATTAACCCTAAATACCTATGGCTGCAGGCCTAGTTCTATGATTTGTTTTATATTTACATTAATTAATGACGTCAAATCTCTTATGACCAGGATGTTAACGTTACTTGGGGCACTGGGTGGTGTGGTTTCGCGATGTTTTCACAGTCGCTGAGCAGCACTCCTGTCACATCCCTCCAGCATTGTCCCTGTTGTCTGTGTGTGGCGCCCCGTGTTGTGGGTTTCCTTCCACAATCCAACAAGAGGCAGGCGGTTGTGTGGTGTCCCAGCGTGTGTGTTCGTCTTGCGGTGGCCTGGCATTCCATCTTTGCCTTGTAATTTGCGTTTCCCGGGATGGACTCCAGGCTTCCCACGACCCTGTACGTATGCGGTTGGAAGCACGTCTATTATCGTTAACGAAAGCTAAAACTGTAAAAGAGCATTTTCAAAAACTTGACGTTTTTACGTATCGTTTTTTTAGAATACTACATAGCAGAAGTAATGATCTGTGTATCCCCCCCCACCCCGGCAATCATTTGAGGAAACATAATCCAGTATATTGTGTAATCAAGTATATTAGTAACCGTTAATGATATCTGAGACATGTGTTGCCCATTTGGAGGACATTATTACATAATGTGCACCATATACTCATATAGGATGCTCTAAAGATCAGACACATAAAACAGATCTATAACTTTGTCTATCGTTAGAAATAAAATTACTAAAACTTAAACTAAAATATATAAAAACTACACAGAAGTATGTCTTTCAAATGAAAGCTAATAAAAACGAATAAAACCACACAACTAAACCGGATTTCAGTAGTATGAAAGAAGTATAACACTGATTGGACGTTGATGGACGTTTAAATTCCGTTTTCCAACAGATGGCGATATTTGAAAGATTTTCTTAAATTAAACCTCTGTAACCACAGAAAACCCACACAACATGAGAATTCCACATATATAACAAATTGTAAGATTTGAACCATTAGACCTATTGGTATGTGAGAGAACATGGTAGGTTGTATTTAAATTGAAAACAAAGATGGAATATTTATGCAGAACTGCCATTTATACTGTTAGGCAGAATTTATATCCAGATTTTAGCATGTTTTATAGTTTAACTTCCCCTGAACTTGAATTAAATCATGCACGATCATTTTTTTTATGTTAATTTAATGGCCACTTAGAAAATGAATGGCAAATCGGTGGTTTAAGAACACATTAAAACATAACACTGAAACAGAGTGTGACATTTATAGAGGAAGATCCTTTTATTAGCCAAGTATGTTTCCATACAAGGAAGTTGGCTTGGTGGTGTTTTTAGAAGACATTACAAAAAACATACAACAATTAGCAAAGGTATATACAGAAAAGTAATAAACACTAGACTGACAATTGGGTAATGTGATAATTATATTGTAATTAATTTTAACAGTAGCAGTAATGATGATAATGATATAATTAAACATGCAATTATGTGTGTGTATGTATGTACATAGTAATAATTGTAGAAATATAAAACTATATGAATATGAACTATATATATATATATGACATAGTAAAGATAGATAGATAGTATATCCTTTGATATCACCTACATTAAGCTAGATACGGATCTTAAGACACTAAGGAACTGAACACAAGCTCTGGTGAAACTACATATGACACATGGGCAATAGATCCTGTTCATAACACATGTGTGTGATGGAGCCCATTCTGTGCAGGTTCTTCCTCAATGTTATTAACTGCATTTAAAAGGAGTTATGCATATGAACATTATAGACACCCACAGATTATCTTCTTGACTATTACCTTATAAAGAAAAGCATGACTACTTCCTGCTCGGCATGTTGCATTACACTTCCTTCCTCCTTTTTCTCTAAGAACATTCGCTGGCATTTGGCGGGTCTTGCAGTCTCCCATCATTCAAGGCACTCAGGCAAGAGCGACACAACCTCCCCGTTGGCCTTTGAATCGCACCCAAAGCTTCTCAGACTCAAGTCTTCCAGGTAATTCATCGTCCTACTCAGAGGCTCGTCCATCGTCACCTTAAGGGATAGATTGGACCGAGATGTGTGATCTTGTGCAGAAAGTTGCAGATTCAGTCTATGAGGGGTAGGGGCACAGATTGCACATGCTACTGTTGAGCAAGGTGGAATCAGGAAATTGCTGAATTGTTTGTAGAAATCAATAGAAACTGGTAGAAGCTGTAAGATCGGTGAGATAATTTTCTTATACAAAGAAATGTAAAGAAATGAAAGGACAGAAAGCGTCCCACTGGGAAAGCATGACTTCCACCTCTTATTGCTGCTATGCTATAACATGTAGCACTAAACAACAACATAATAGCATGTGGTTACTGAAGAATTACACTTTGATTTAAAGAATCAAATTCAGGCCTGCTTCTTGGTGTGCAGGGGAGGGGAGGGGTGTTGTGACTTCAGCCTCATTTTGGTCGCTGATTTAGTATCCTACATCAGCAGGCGGGGTTGTACAAGTACCAGAGCACAGTGTGGCCTTCGTGGACCTAAGCTGTCCACCCCAGATCCCTCCGTTACTCAGAGTTTGCCCGTTTGGTGTAACACCTCCGCAATTATATCATGGGAAGTAAGATCAGCCTCATAGGGGACTCTTTCTGTTAGAATATGAAGCCACATCACCAAAAGAATTATATACATAATCTAGAGAAGTAGATTTGATTATTTTGTTCGTTCAATGTTAGAAATTTTTCTGATTTTAAACTACCATTTGAGTACATTTTTTTTCAACGCTTGTAATAAATTTGCATATATAGCATACCAGCTTCAAAGGGAACAGCAGGACAGACAGGCAGTCCATGGAAGTGAAGAGCCATAAGATTCACTGACTGTGAAGAGAAAAAAATACAAGACTTCCCCAGGTTAAAAAAAAAAAAATCCTATCAAATAACAGAGACCCCAAACAATAATAATATGTGGCATCTATACTTCCAGAAGTTTATTAAGACATTGGGTTCATTAAGACCCAGAGGTAGGGAATAGGGTGAGTTAAAATATATACGAGGGACAGTATTCTGATTTTTCCAGTTAGGAGAAAAACTCACCAATAATTCAACTATTTTGAATTAGACTCAAAATCTCCCAATGTACAGGACCCAAAGTAAGCCTTCTTCTTGAGTCCTAGGCGCCTTTTTCTAAGATTCATAGATAATTAAAAGCATTTTATGCATTTTTACTTTAATTGTAGATAATGGTGAAACGAAATTATTCAGAAATGACAGTATGGTGCTTTGGTTATGGAAATTATTGCCTTCGTAACGACTTACCTGCAAGCAAACTGCAATAGTGTAGTACGCATGCGGAACCGAGTGCATAAATCAAAAGGAATATCTTAATATATAAAACAAAAGTAATAATTAATTTGGCATCGGTTCATAAAAATTCTACTAATGCTTAGCTCATCTTTCTATTCAGTGAAGAATGGCGTGTGCTAAATGGGGCAGGTTTTCAGTCGGAGGTCGTTGCAAAATCCTGCATACGATGCGCCCGGATTACAGCCGTGTAAATGTAGTAATGCATCTGTGCATCACATGCGGTAATTCCTCATAATGACTGAGAAATAACCACAGTGTAAAACTGATGTATAAGGCAGACTTCAAACCGGAGGCTAAATAATGATTTCAGCACCCACACCCATGTTTGTTAACCGTTCTTGGGTACTCGGGCACGTGCTCTCAATGTAGATGCAAACTTACTGTGGAGTTAATTAGACAGTCAATATTAAATGCATTTTAATATCAATAGTTCTGAGTTATGGATTACTATAGTCGAAAATATTCGACTGTCGTCAGTTGAATTCGTTATACGTGCTTGCGTGAGCGTAGTGTTTGAAACAGGCTGACAGCGTTTCCACTTTTTGCTGAAAAACCGCAGCGCTGGCTGTTTCCTGTAAGCTGTTCCGTGAGCGAAGATCGCATCTCACACCTTCATCTCGCCGAAGGAGTGCTCGGCTGCGCTCCTTCTGAAGCGAAAAGGATATCCGCACCTGCCTGTCAGAGCATGCATGCAGCTTGAAGAAACTGCACTCTCGGTTTTCAAAAATCTAATAAAACGAAATAAAATAAGGTACTAGGACTTAGTGTTGTCTTTGCAAAAGCTGATTAAGGAAAAACAGAAGATTGGCCGAGTAAGAGGAACCGTTTTTTAGGGTAAACACGGACACTAATTACAGTTAGGGGAAATGTCATCACTAAGGAAAAATGTAAAGACAGAGCACTTTGCTTTCATGCTACCTACACTTGATGGTAGACATGAACTTTAAAGAGATTGCCTGAAATGTGTTGATAGTAAACATCTGGATCATGGCAGTCTTTCATGTGTGAATTTAAGTTATTTAGCTGACACTTTTTATCCAGAGAAAAAAATTACTTAGGTAATGTCCAGGTCTACCTTTCCATTGAATCACTAACCAAATACACGAGGACAAAATTAAATGAATAACTGGTATCAGACAATGGATTAAGCAAATGCAGGCTCTTCTTTTTTGGGAATACCTTAAATAAATGGCTAAAGGGATGAGAGCTAACTGTTGTAAAGTGAACTTGTGTGTTAGCTCATTGACTTTGGCTGCTGCTGAACCCAATTTTGACCTTAAACGGACATTTTTCCGCAAGGGTAGGAACAGGGAAGTATCTGGGGTTTCAGAACAGTAAAAAAGTCTCAGACTTAAAAGTGAAGGGAACTGAAGATGACATAGTCAAACAGGAAGAAATGACCAATAGTTTGCCAATTAGATGAAAACATTAGACATGGTTTTTCAGAAACCACATGCTCAAATGTTGAAAATAATTCAAGTCGGAATCCCTTGTGGGTACTTTTAATGGTTTTGTGGTTCTACCTGAACACAGAAACATGACATTCTAGTTTTAAGCCCTACACCTTAAATAGCATCAATAGGGCCCTCGCTGCCTACATATAAACTGTGTCTGGTGTTGTCATGATTTCAGGTACCTGAAGCTCAGAGAGTTGCAAGATGGCACAAATGTCGCAGGACGATATGGAGGACCTAAGGGAGGCCTTCTCCAAGTTTGGTGAGAGAAAGCATGTCATTTAACAGACCTTGATACTTCATGTAGCAGAACATGACGAGATGGTATTGTGGAAGAAAACAGAAGACTGACAAATGTTAATCAAAACAGCTCTGCAAAGTTTTACACAATAGTATCTCTGAATTATGCAGAAATCTGACCCCTCCTGTAGGCTCTATAATTGCCCTGAGAAATTGTGTATGGAAGTAAATCTGTCTCATCATAATTTGAATTTTATATGCCACTGAAATTCTAACATTGAATATTTATGCATTGGAAATATGCATCAGATTTTTTTTTGCTTCTAAATTACAGTCTTCAGATTTTCTATAATGCAGTTTTACTGCTATTTTTCCATGTTCACAAATTCACAATAAAACAAATTCAGGGTTTAAAGATACAAATTACAAAAACTTAAGTTTCAAAAATTCAAAGACAACATTTCAAAGTTGCTCCAATTTGATGGTCCAAATTCACATGCAAAAATACGAGGTTAAAAATAAAAGTTATACATCCGGGATACCAAGGCTAAGCAATCGAATCTGTGGGTGCCTTCGACGTCATGATAAATGTTAGAATTTCAGTGGCATATAAAATTCAAATTGTGATGAGACAGGTTTACTTCCATAATTGTTCATCTGTGCTCACTGCCTTGACACTTGTTGATGTGCATGTGTACCCTGCTCGAACCGTAAAGGGGAGATTGCATGCGGTGCTGATTTTCAGTAGTTTATTACTATGAGTAGAAATTAAATATTCTCTTCATCTGGCTGAAATCCACTTTGTGAATGATCAGACAAGTGTTATCCTTGTATCTGTTTTCCATACCATTCATGCAGCATAGTATCCTGGTGAGGTTGTGTCTTAGTAAGCCATTATATCAATCAACATAATGTTATCAAGACAATGCAACTATTTAATTACATTATATTTCATTGAATGCAATGTGTAGCGCTGTCCCTTGAAATTCAACAGCATGTAGTCTCAGTTACTGTGTTGATGTGTGATTCGACATTATAGTCATTTGTGGCCTTTCAAACCCCCCACCGACAGATATGGGTGCTCAGGGTCACATCGCCACCGAAGAGCTCAATGACCTTTTCAAGGCAGCCAACCTGCCCCTGCCAGGATACAGGATCAGAGAAATCATCCAGGACCTGACGGCAACGGGGGCGCAGCATGACGGCAAGATCACCTTCGATGAGTTCATCAGCGTGAGTGTGCATGAGCTTTCAGACCAAAGGGTGCCAAAGTGTTTGCTGTGCTACTACCATAAAATGTACTAGTACACTACCTGTGCTGCTGCTCTTGCCCTGACAGAAATCACTAAATTGTTGGGTTTTGCTTCATTTATGATGATTCTATAAAGTTCCATATATCTACTAGTGAAAAAATTCAAGTACTAGTTACAATATTAGTCAGCATTCAGATCTCAAGCCATCATGTTGAATGCTGTCAAAAGTCATCTGGGTGTTCTGAGACGGCCGTGAAAGGCAGTGAAAATCTTGAGCACAGATTCCCGCTCTTGTCCTCCAGGTGGTTCAGAGCATAAAGAGTTTGGAAGTATCCAAAACATTCCGGCAAGCCATCAACAAGAAAGAAGGCATCTGTGCCGTGGCCGGGACGTCGGAGCAGTCAGGGACCCAGCACTCCTATGCAGGTGAGAAGGCCAGCTTCTCACCCACACTCCGGAGCCTCACGTCACCTCCTGACTATTACTATTTATAAACTTCCGTTTCAACTATTTACTTAGCTAAAATGATTCATGAACATTGATGAAGGATACTAAATCAAAATAGAAATACCATACTGCTGCTCACTAGCCCAGCTAAATGTGGCATTTAGCATGTGCTGTTTTCGTCTACCGTTCCTGCTCACAAATATCACCTCATAGGACATCATGTGATATCAATGTCAAACACTGATTTTTCAAAGTGCCTGTTTGGTTCACACCTTTCTGCATTTGTAAATCAGGAAGCTACTGGGTAGAGAAATACATCTTGGAGAAACAACACAACAGTATCTGGCTTCTTGTTCTTTGGGCACACCTTTCATCTCACGATTTTCTGGATGCTTCTCTTTGCTTCACCAGAGGAGGAGAAGGTTGCCTTTGTCAACTGGGTGAACAAGGCCCTGGAGAAGGACCCTGACTGCCAGCACGTCTTGCCCATGAACCCCAACAATGATGACCTATTTAAGGCCATGGGAGACGGCATCGTGCTCTGGTACATCCCCCATCATCTGGCCTCTGACCTCCTCTGTTCTTCCTTACTCCAGTTTCTCAAGAGAATTTAAACGCAGTTATTCATGGCTGTTTTTATTTTATTATAACCACCATGCAAAAATGACATGCACATGGTGGAAATGTACTACAAATAGTTGAGAGAATCTGCTTGTGGGAGTTTTATTTACACAAAAATGTTCTGAGGGCTGAACGATTGGTTCAGAGAGATAACCAATCAGATTGTAGAGCAGGTGGGTCCAAGCAACTAGAGCAGGTGGGACCAAGAATCTGATCATGAGCAAAAAATTTTCATTAAGCACCCCACTGCTGTGATATCAAAAGCAAGAAAACTGGCACTCAGAGAGAAATGCAGTCATTTCTTTAGCCAATTTCTTTAATAATCCAGCAGATGTCAGGTGTTGCTTCAATTTTGCTGTCCCTTTCATTTGTTAGCAAGATGATCAACCTCTCAGTGCCTGATACCATCGACGAAAGGACCATCAACAAGAAGAAGCTCACGCCTTTCACTATTCAGGTACCACACCCACAATTCGGTTTGGTTTATTTGGCAGTCACTTTTCTCCAAAGCAACATATAAGTGATGCAGATAATATATAAGAAGCGTAGTGCTGTCAAGGACACATGCTGCTAGCAAAGTTTCCAACGAGTGACCAGTAACTAGTGCAAGATAATATTGGGGACAAGAGGTGGTCAAAGACAGCTTAGAACATCACACTCAAGCTAAATAAATGAATATCATCCAAAGGAGAAGTCTATATGTGACATACGAAGCAGAGCATCCAATAGTACACAAGCAAAGCACGTGCCTACTGCATGTTGTACTCAAACTGTGCGTGATCTGTTACGTCACACTGATCCTATGGCATGATTTATTCCTTAATCCAGATAAGATAAGATAATCCTTTATTAGTCCCACAAGTGGGAAATTTGCATTGTCACGGCAGAAAGTGGACAGTACAAGATATGAGCAGCAAAAATGAAAAACAATACAATAAAAACTATACCAACAGTACAGTATAAAAAGTACACTATACAAACAATCTGGAAGCAAAATATAAATGTATATATGTGTATATGTAAACTTAGATAAATAAATATAGAATTGCACTCAAAGAAATATTGCACATAATAAACTACCATGGTGTATTGGATGTGTGTGTTTGTTAGTCTATGTGTGTGTGGTCAGCTGCAAGGACTTTTTTGTAGAGCATCCACTTCCATAACCACTTATCTAGTGTAGGGTTGTAGGGAGCCTGGAGCGTATCCCGCGGAACTACAGCACACAAGGCAGGTGACAGCCTGAATGGGATACTTATCCATCACAGGGCACACACAGTCACACACTGTAAGCAAATTAAAGACACTAGATCTCCTTTTTATAACATGAGAGAAAAATGGGGAGAACATGCAAACTCCATATACAGATCTAGGGTCAGAACAAAGTCCCCAAAGCTGGAGGTCAGATGCTTTAGTTGGACTAACTGAGCTGCCACATCACCCTGATATGGCTGACAGTGGTCATACAGTGAGCATGGGCCCTCCTCAGATTCAGATCTGCAGTCTGGTGGTAAGACTTTCTGTCTCCTTGAATTCTGACATTAATAAATAGGTTTTCTCTGAGAAAAATACAAAATATACAATCATATATCCTTTTTAATTGTTGTTTTAAAGCTATAATTGTGGACTTATCTTGGACATTGAATCTGTAATCAATAAGACTCACAGCTGTTGAGCTTTAGTTATTTTTTCAACTTTAAAATCGACACCAATCTGGATAACAAGTATCAAAACACACTGCACTTCCTCTTTCTAGACTGACATGTGGTTTTTAATGCTTCCTGTTCATGTGGCACACCAGAAATCCCATAACACCCTTCTGCCTTTTGCTGAATGTGCTTTAACAGGAGAACCTGAATCTGGCATTAAACTCAGCATCAGCCATCGGGTGCCATGTGGTCAACATTGGGGCGGTGGACCTGAAGGAAGGCCGACAGCACCTGGTGCTGGGTCTGCTCTGGCAGGTCATCAAGATCGGCCTGTTAGCTGACATCGAGATAAGCAGGAATGAGGGTACTGCCACCTGTTGGCCAACAGGCCACATAGCCATAAAACTGTCCCATGTCTAATCCTACGTATGTAATTTTAGGCATGCGCTGATCGGCTCATTGTTTCACTCCTGCAGCCCTGATCGCCCTCTTGAGGGAGGGGGAAAGCCTGGAGGACCTGATGAAATTGTCCCCTGAGGAGCTGCTGCTGCGCTGGGCAAACTACCATCTGGAGCAGGCTGGCTGCCCCAAGATCAACAACTTCAGCTCCGACATCAAGGTGTGCCTGGCACCTCTGGCTGTCTACCTGAGCATGTACCTGAGCATGCAGCTGTCCTGGGGCAGACAGCTCACCTGTCTGCATATCTCTGTTCACCCCATGCTCTGCAACGACTCACAGCCTCTCAAAGCTCCAACTGCTCAAGCTCCTACAACAAAATCGATAAAACACATTTAAAATACATGACTACATTTAATGGCTGCTTTATTCAAAATGATTAGTTGTCCAAATAAGGACAATATACAGTGTAATTTAAATACAAGTCTTGGCAGCATAATTGCCCCAAAACCTTTACTGGAGGACAATAAAAGTTGAATTGTCACTGTTAACGCATTACAGCACAACACACAGTGCAAAACAGCAAAATGCGTCCTCTGCATTTAACCCATTATGTGACATAGCAGTGGGCAGCTATTGTTTAGCACATGTAGGGCAGTGCCTTGCTCAGGGTACCTCAGTGGTACCTTGCTGGTCAGGTATTCAAACCAGCAACCTTTCAATCATAAGTGTACTTCCCTAACCATTAGGTCACCCCTGGCCCAATCTCAGTGGGCTAAGCCTCTGTGCCTGTGATCGGAAAGTCGCCAGTTTGAGCCTCAGCAGTGGGCCCTTGAACAAGGCCCTTAGCCCCCAGCTCCAGGGGCGCCACACCCTCATTAATAAAGTATCACTATTCTGTTGTATTCTGCTAACAGAATGGTTAACTGGCTTTGTGTGATGTTATTTCCTTTCATCCACATACATTGTGTGTGATTTTTGGTTACAGTCTTCAGTTCTGTAAGGTTTAAAAACGACACCATTTTGATCTTCCGTGTCTACAGGACTCAAAGGCCTATTACAACATGCTAAACCAAGTGGCCCCGAAAGGTGACGAGGAGGGCATCCCACCTATTGCCATTGATATGACAGGAATAAGGGTGAGTTTGTATGTGTGTAACACGCCACACCTAACGTCTCGCTCATAGAACAGAGCCCTTTAACTTGCTTCTAGGTCCATAAGCAGCATGGAGCTCAAGAAGGTTATAACACTGAATTATCCATCCATCCATCCTCCATAGTTTATCCTGGGTAGGCTCACAGGGGGGCTTTGAGCCTATCTTATGCTGCGTTCGATTATCTCTCGGAACATGGAAATTCCAAGGTGAGTGACATCACATCCGACCATCTCCCGTTCGAGCTACCACATCTCGGAACAAACATGGCTGCCTCCATGAACACGCCGTTGTGTGTTGTTGCTTTA
>JAODKC010000038.1:2538189-2599612 GCA_026777985.1 Mormyrops attenuatus
GGGTTTTCTGGGCTGGCCCACATGGGGCCCATTTGATTCTTGGGTGCAGATTTCGATGGGGCCCATATGGGCCAACCCTTATGGGCCCCATATTTTGGCCCATTTGAGGCCCATGTGGGAATGCTACCTGGGTAGTCACTGGTATTTGATTATTAAACTATTATTGTTTATAAAACAATTCTGGGTACTACTCCTTCTTATCTATCCGGTCTTTTAATAAGGAAATATGGAAGTTACAATCTTAGATCTATGGATGTTCTGCAATTTGTTGTCCCTAAAGTACGAACTGAACTGGGCAAGAAAGACTTTAGGTTTTCGGCACCTCATACCTGGAATGACTTGCAATCTAAGCTTCAACTTCAAGCCCTTGTTACACGGAAGGAGTTTAAAGCCATGGTGATGTCATTGCAATTTACTTTGTCTGCATGCAAGTGTTTTATGTGAGCAAATTTTAATGTGTTGATTTAATGTGTTGTTTTGTTGTGGTTGTGCTGCTGTCTTCTTGGCCAGGTCTCCCTTGTAAAAGAGATGTTTGATCTCAATGGGATTAACCCGGTTAAATAAAGGTTAAATAATAAAAAACAGAACAACTCAGCTTGTTTGCTGGTGCTGCAGGAGAGAAGGGCATTGGGCACACCACTCTCCAGAAGCCTGCACCAGACCCACCGGCAGACGAGCAGGGGACGCTGGAGTGAGGAAGGCACCTGCTGCTCCACTGAAAACGCACTGGACTCGCGCAAGATGCCCTGAAGCCGTTCCTGCCAGCCCGCCGGACTCGCGTCGGAGACGCCGATGTCATTGAGCGAGGCCATTGAGTGTTCTTCGCTCATCAGCTGCGAGGAGCCGTGGTGCAATCCCTCAGCTGCGAGCACGACCAAGAGAGGCAGTGGACAGAGGCTGCTCTGTTGGAGCATGAGAGGGTTCGGGTCGCAGCGGGGAGGCCGGGCTAGATGAAGAGCGCAGTGAGTTGGATGAGCAATGGGAGCAGGAACAGCAGGACTGAGAGCGGCTGGGGGAGTCCGCAAAGCAGGAGAGGCAGGAGCTGGAGCAGCTGCGCGGCTAGGTGGCCAGCTGGGAGCAGGAACGTGACGGCCAGGCGTGTCTGGCTGAGGCAGCAGAGGCAGCATTACAGGGCCGCGAGACGGCACTGCTCAGCCGGGAGGAGGCGTGTTGCGGCTTGGAAACCCAGCTGGTCCAGAAGCACCCTGACCTGTAAAAGGCGGAGGCTGCGGTGCAGGACCCCGAGGATGCCTGCCGCACTTTGGAGGCCCAGCTGATGGCAGACCTCCACAAGCAGCGGGAGGAAGAGGCCCACTTGGCATGCCTGCGACAGGCACCCGTGTGGAGCAGGAGCAGCTATGCAGGGCTGCCCGACCTTGCAAGCAGGAGGCCACGTTAGAGAACAGGTCTGACGGCCAACAACAGCGCCCCCCAAGGTCGTGGAAGAAAGGCTGAGGCCAGGGGTAACCAGCTGCTCAGCGCGGTGGCTGTCCACAGAGAGAGGGGCCTGGCTGTGGGAGTCGTTGGGTGTGGTGTTCCCCAGTCAAGAGGACCCCCTGGATGGTCTCCCTAAGGAGCAAAAGAGGAAGGATCAGCACCCTGGGGGGCCTGCTGTGCCAGGGCCCGCCAGTACCTGAACCTCACCGTCGCCTGTGAGTTCAGGAGCTGCCGTTCCCTCCCCATCGGGGATGCACCAGCAGCTGCCACCGGACCTGTAGGACTTGTCCCAAAGCTAAGGTGTGGACTGGGGCTGGTGGTTGGCAGGATGGTCGACCTTTGGGGGGGGGAGCAGTGTGGTGCCGGCGGGGATTAGCATTCCTGGCATGCTCACAAGTAATTGTAAAGAGCCGCTTGTTGTATTGTTATAGTTAATACTTGTATTTCCCGATTGTGGCTTGTATGCTTGCCCATGTCTCATGTGCACCCTGTCCTATCCTCGTATGTCCTTAGCTTTATATGAATCTCCCACCGTGTGTGTAGTTTACAGTTTGCCGTCTGACCTCCTTGTGTTTCTGCTATTGTGATTGCTTCGGTGCTTGTTTGATGCATGATATAGTCCTGCAATTAAAGAACGTGTTCTCCCCAGCAAGCAAGTCTTGTCCTTCACTGCTCTCGCGATGCCTCAGTCTGCCCAGCACTACAGTACATACAATGATTCTAATTTTCATCAAAAATTTGGAGAAACTGCTAACTATTAATTTAATTAAAATATTCCCCCCAAAAGTGTTATTTTATCTTGGAACAGTGGTTTAATCTGTCAAAAACATATGTGGCGAAATTATTGGCACCCTTGAAGAAAACTATAAATAAAACAAAAGAATTTGTGTCTTTGGGGGAAAAATGTTTCTTGATGTTGCTTTTAGCGTCTAGGAACTTTATTGTTGCGCTACAAAACACATTAGCAAGAAAAGAACATATACAAGAAATAAACACTGAATTTGAGGAGAAAATGTCCCAGTGCTAATGAAATTATCTGTCTGTGCAGTAAGTTAGTTTTACTTGACAAGAATACTTAAATAAGTTGGCTCAAGTTCAGAAATAAACAGGCTCTGAGACGTGCTTTTTGTGTGCTCACATGTCCCGTGCCTCTGTGCCCACTGCATCAGGTGCTATAATTTCATATATAGCAGGTCTGTTGCCTTGTACCATTAAAACAGCAGCTGTTCTTGGCCTTATTCCAGTACACTGTATGGCCAAAAGTATATGGATACTTCAATTAATTAGAGGAATTGTCTAATTAAACATAACTCATTGCTGACACAGGTGTATAATTAAGTATACATGCAGTCACAAAATCTCCTGCAACAAACAATAGCAGCAGAAAGGGTGGTTGTACAGAAGAGGTTAGTGACTTTCAACTTGGCACCATCATAGGACGCCGTCTTTCCAACAGGTCAATTTGCCACATTTCTGCCCTGCTAGAACTGCACTGGTCAACTGCAAGTGAAGTGATTGCAAAGTGGAGAGCAAGTTCAGTTGTGAAGTGGTTGGCCACACAAGCTCACATAACAGGACCTGATCACCCAACATCAACACACAACCTGAATGGCTACAAATCCCTCCAAAATCTAATGGAAAGCCTTCCCAGAACAGTAGAGGTTATTGTAGAAACAAAGGGCTGACCAATTTCATATTAATACCCTTGAATTTGGAATGAGATGTTAGCCACGATGGTGTCCATATACGTCTTTCCATATAGGCTCAGACAGATATGTTCAAATGGTAATGATATAGATTCAGCACCCAAAAGCTTCACTTCACCGCTGGTGTACCAGTACACCCAGTGCTTGCAGTAGGTCGTTACTTTCTGGTACACAGAACTGACCCCTCTTTGTTTTATCTTCAGAATACCAGGAATATTTCTTGGGGACTGACATAAAAAAGGGGGGGGGGGGGGAGTATCAGCACCTGGTACTGAATAACAAGAGGAAAACCAGCACCTGGTACTGAATAATAAGGAGAGAACTGGCACCTGGTACTGAATAACAAGGGGAGTACCGGCAGCTGGTACTGAAGAACAAGGGGAGAACTGGCATCTAGTGTTGAATAATGAGGGGAGAACCAGCACCTGGTACTGAATAATGAGGGGAGGGGAATGATTGTTCCGCATGCTGCTTCGTTTGTAGTGCTTCCATAGATGGGCAGTTGCTTCAAAAAGTGCAGTATTCACAGATACAGAACACATCCCAAACGTGCGTATCAGCATGTTAGCTTGTGCATACAATAAGCGGCACTGTCTATAGATGTCCACATCATCAGTCAGATCATCAGATATGTAGTGCCCCAAGTACTTAACCACGGTACATTCTTTAAGAACAGCACCTGATAGAAAGAAGTCAGAAAATACCAGTTTCCTGTCCTCCTTACTTCTTACAATTAGAAGATTGCTCTTCTTGGCATTGTATTCGATGTCAAACTCTGAACCATACTGAGAGCACACCCTCAATAACAGTTGAAGGCCAGCACTGTATGGGCAGAAGATCACTAAATCATCTGCATACATCAAGTGGTTGATTATAGTCCCGCCAACTACACATCCTGTTCCACAGTCATTTAGGCATTTTGACAAATCGTCCATGTAAACATTGAAAAGAAGACGAGACAAAATGCTTCCTTGTCTAACTCCATTACCGACCTTAAAAGGGACGGACACACAATTACCCCATTTAGCATACATTGACTGGGGAGTATACCAAATGGACAGAATCCTGATTAAGGACTTGGGAACCCCACTATATTGTAACTTATAAAATAACTTCTCGTGATTTACACGGTCAAAGGCTTTTGAAGCATCTATAAAACCCATAAAAACAGTAGAATTGTGCCTGTTATACGAATCCAAAATCTCTTTCAGCGCAAAAATACACATATCTGTACCAAGTTTTGATTTAAAACCAAACTGATTATTAGTGATCAAGATAAAATTTTCCATTCTATTTAAGATAGCTCTTTCCAGAACCTTCGATAGAATACTAGCAAGAGCTATAGGCCGATAATTATCTCTGCTACTTATTTTGCCAGCTTTATATTTTAAAATGGGCACTAATATTACAGATAAAATGAAGTCAGGTAAAAGGCCATGAATTAAAAACCCTGTAAAACAAATGGCAAGCAGAGGGACGAGATTCCTTCTCGCAAATTTCAAATGCTCTGCAGAGATATTATCCACACCACATGCCTTATTGTCCTTTAGGCTCTTAACTGCATCATAGACCTCTTGTGGAGAGACTATCACATCTTCATTATTGTCAATGTTGTCCACTGCAAAGGGGTTACTTTTAACACAGTTGAATAGCTCACAATAATGTTTCTGCCACATCTGAGTAATTTCCTCTGAACCACTTGCAGCATCAATATTAGCTGGCAGGGGTGTTTAAGAATTGCTCATTTTTTTAACTACCTTCCAGAAATCATTTACACAATTATTTTGCTACTTCCTCGCAAGTGTATTTGACCTCAGGGTGTCTTCATTCCTTTTAATAAAACGTGAGGCATATTTAAAATCGGCGTTCGTCCGTTTCTTATGATCAAACAGAGGACCATGTTTTTGCCGGCCTGCCTCAACCCAAGCCTTACAGGCCCCTCTAGCCTCAGCATGGAGCTCTTCCACATATTCATTCCACCCTGGTTTGGCTTTATACCTCTTTGTCTTACACAGCAACCTGCTTAAGACAAGAAGGGACTCCACCACATTCTCATACAGAGAGCACAACTCAACCCCATGTTGAGGGTTTTTGCAGTTAGTGTCACAACAGGCAGCTGCCTCGTTTGGTAGCTCAATGTTCCCCAGCAAGTTGTCAGACTGAGCCAGGCATGCCATAAGGACCACCTCAGATTCCTATAGACCAGTCTATTTTCCCCACGCACATGTCAGAATTCACACACAAAATTGTAGATACATCACCCCAGTTCACCGTAAAAGTTAAGGGAACATGATCAGTAGTGGCAAGCTCATATTTAATCCTCATGGACTCTATGGTATTATGCGTATCTGCTATACTGACGCAGTGGTCCAGCCATGATGTCGTGTGCCATGCTTCACTAATATAAGTGTAGCTATCGTCGGGCAAAAGCATTTTACTGGACAGAAACAAACCATTATCAGAGCAGCACTGCGATAACTGATTTGAAAATAAGGAGTTACTATCGGATACATCCGCATTCATATCACCCACAACAAATACACAGGTCCTGAATAAAGGACATAACAAAAGCCATCCTGTTGAGATATACATCTTCATTCTGGGGACACTCATAAGGAGTGTAGATATTGAGGATGATGAGGTTTTTATCTTCACCAATAAGTTCAATTCCTATAGTCCAGTCAACATTCAGTCTGACCGCATTAACCAGCTGATCTTACTTTTTATGCCAAAAGACGGCAACACCATGAACTATTCTGGAGCTTAGGTCAGTGGTAGATTCACCTGCTCCATTAAAGTCTTTATGCAGAAAGTTCAGATTTTCTACATCTTGTTTTGGTAGAAATGTCTCTTGAACAAACAGAATATCACACGACTCCAAGAGATTATTCACAACTAACCGGATAGAGATGCCTTCCGTCCTACACGTTAGGGGATCGTCCTGTATTGAAAAATAAAATGCCGTTTCTCTTTTTGAAGCAATATGGAGCATGATTCGTCCTGTATTTTCGGAATGGGCTAACGATTCCCTCCGACTCGGCCAATTTTGTCTTGATATAGGTAATATCATCCCCATCACAAGTAGGTGCAGGGACCCATGACTGTCCAACCTCCAGAGGAAATCGTTTAAAAAATAGAATAACTTCCACATAACAGCTGAGTATTTTCCACTGTTTTTCAAAAATCTGGCCCGAAGTGTTACAGATCCTGTGGAAGCGGCAGGCAAGGATCAGACAGGGTTCACGCAAGACGCAAGCACGGCAGCAATAGCGAACACAAGTACTAATAACATACACAGGGGTTAGTTACAATTTCCCAGCTTTCTCCGGCGCTAAAATTTTTAACTTGTCTATGGAATTATATTTGTGCCAATATTATCAAGCAAAACTTTTCCATACTTATCCGGCAGATACTTGGGACAGGTAAGCAGTCTTCCAGATGGCATTTCATTCCTGCAGTCTATTTTCCAGCTGTTTGTCCTGTAGGCTACCACAACCTATCCAGGGATCAATTTATACAGGTTGCCAGTCCAAAGCCTCACATACACAAACACACAATTATGCAGATAACCACACGCCATTCTGCTAAACGCCAGAACTTTCCTGTCTGCGCAAAAAACAACCACGAAGGGATTCGAACCCTCAATCTTCTGATCCGAAGTCAGACGCCTTATCCATTAGGCCACGTGGTCACAGAGGACAATCCCTTAATTGAAATGAATACAAGGTAAATTACCTGTCACGTATCGTTTAATCAGGATTTATATGCGTGGCAGGTGTACTTCAACTGCAAGGAAAATGTCTGAGCATCTGCCCTTTTTGCCTAAATTATTCTCTGTGAACATTAAGTGAACTTTACAATTACTAAGTGACCATTTTTTAAACTTTGAGCACATGCCCCTCATAAGGTTTCTCCACAGGCCTGCACATTATGGCAGTTCTTTGCCGCTGTATGGAAATGAATTCCCCCCTGGGATGAATAAAGCATGTCATCTTATATATTCTGGACGTATAACTGCGAAATTTGAACATTTCCTCAAAAAACAGAAAATTTAAGCCAGACCGTATGTGCAAAAGATCTCAGTTCCAAAACCTCCCAAGATAACACCATTAAAAATGAACACACATAATCATATTAAATACACTTTATTTTAATGTACGGTTTCCAAACGTCATTCCAACTAATTATTTGACTTTCAAATTGACTACAGTACAATTTTAAGCAAAAGCGTCAGACTCGAAAAACAGGACAGTGTCTATACAGTACACATAAGAGTGGGTTTACACACATCGGTTACTCAAGTTCTGAAATTTCTCTCGATGGCTCACTGTATGGAATACGATTTGTGCCCGTACTATCAAGCAAAACTTCTCACGAAAGAAAAAGAAATGTCATCTCAAAATTTATAACTTAAAAAAAAAAACAAATTTATGGGCGAGCGAGGAAGCTGGCAGCGTAAACAAAGGAGCACGTTATCAAAACACGTATAATATGTTTGTAAGTAATACGTTTGTCTACAAGTTATAAATGTTACTTTTGAGATGACATTTCTTTTGCTTCAGTGAGAAGTGTTGCTTTATAATATTATCACAAATCTGATTCCATAGTGGATTCCATAGACAATCGCAAAGGAAACAGACGTTCGTTATATATATAACTTTAAAAGGCACTTTACAAATAGCCTTTACAAGTAGCCTCGTACTCCTAACGCATGCGCTGTGGGGTCACTCTCTCCACTCCACCACTACGCGCACTCGTTGACGTCACCCGTTTTCGGCAGTGCCATTTTCCCACAATCCAACGCGCCCCATTCAAGCTGGGTTGGTGTTTCGGAGTGCAGGGAGTCCTGACGATGAGCGCTCTCCGGGATGTCCCCGATTTTGAAATGCAAGATTTCGTCTTGTAATTTCATCTGCTGAATTCTCGAAAGCTGGTAAAACTGGACGCGGCCGCAAATTAATTATTTTGGGTGAGTCTCGGGGTCATTTCAATGCTCGCGGTGAGTCCTGTGCAGGCTCGGTCGTGAGGAAGGCCGCGTCTTCTGGGCGGCCGCGTAGCGTGAGACTATGGCACTGTATGTTTGTGCATTTGTTTGTATCAGAAGGTTGTTTTCGTGATGGTTGGAAACAAGACGTGCATTTTGGATGTTTCGGTATTCGGTGATGTGTTTACGCGTTGTGTAATAGAAGTGGCCTAACGACAGTGCGACTTGATATGTGGCTAGTTGCGGGTCTCGTAATGTGTCTCTCATTTGCAAGAAGCATTCAGTGCAATTCGTTTAAGTTATCGATTCGGTTTAGATGCATATGAATTAGGTGTCTGGTTTGCAACTGTTATTCCTGCTGTAAGTATCTACAGAGGTAATAGTTTGATGTTCTTCGTTAGCGCTCTATGATTACACTTGACTACCATTTACTTTACCATGACCATCAGTTGTTACGGATCATTCTAGTAAACATTCAGTTAGTGTTGAAGTAGCAGGTTTCTTTGTGCCGATCGTATTTAATGTCCTTGGTAACATGTTCTGTTTATTTATATGACGTCTAGATAGATGGCCACATAACTATTTGGTATCATTACTGTCCAGTCGTGTTCATTATGGCTATCTTAATCAAGCTGGGATAGGGTAGTGCTCTTTCCCACATGTCTAACGTGGTCGTGTTGATGGCAGGAGCTGAGACGTCAGTGTTGTGATTGCAGCCCTGCAGAATGTCCAAGATAAGGCGGAAGGTAACAGTGGAGAATTCGAAGACTATATCTGACAGCAGCGGCACCCCTACCCCTTCGCGCCGGCCCAGCGTGTTTGAAAGACTCGGCCCCAGCACCGGAAGTAATGCTGCTGAGGTAGGCAGGTGCCTGTGAGCAGCACTCCGTGCCGGCAGGCAGGCACCATGCGTGACGTGATGCGCTTTATGTCATGCAAGGAGCAAGCGATCACTTCAGGGAATCCAGACTATAAAAGAGCATGATGGAAACACGACACATTTCACAACAATTGTATAGGGTAATATAATACTTGTTTAACATTCTGTATTTTCTCTGGGTTTTTCTATGAGTTTTTGATGTGTACATAGTTGACTGGTGGTCATATGAAGGTATGTCACACTGTGTGGAAGAATAACCACAGGAAGTTTTTTTGCTTATAATCCAGCTGTGTTTCAGGCCTTGCTCTTATTTTTACTGTTTTCAGACACACTGTAGAAATTGGCTGAAGACTGGGAATTGCAGTTACGGCAACACTTGCCGCTACACACATGGAACTCAGGCCAGGGGCAAAGGCTTCAGTGGAACATATCGAAGGTGGGTCTGCATTGGGGGGGGCATTCGAGGTGGGACCTGAGCCACATCAAGGGCTGTCCACAGTGTTGTCTAACATTTTAAAGTGCTTAGTGGTTGTACATAACCTAAGATTATTTTCATCAAAAGTGCACTCTTGTAAGTACACTTTTATGTGCTGTAAATGCATTATATATGTGTAACTATAGATGTTATTATTTAAAAAAGGTCATTGTCTTGCAGTGTTGGCTGACTCATTCAGTGCAACCAGCTGTCGATCTTGGGATTCTTACAGTCTCCGTGTATGTCGTTGAAAGCAGGTCATCGGAGAGGCCCACTGGCGATCTCCGGGAGAGGATGAAGAACAAGAGGCAGGATGTGGAGCCTGATGCCCAGAAGAGAGATACAGAAGAGACAACGTCCCCTACAGTCAGAGTGAGTTGTGGATGCCCCGCATTTAAGTGTTAGTTTCAGAAATAAGCGGGTTATTTGCAGTGACGTATACATTTCATTTTCCAGCTTGTACAACTGTTACTGCTGTCTTGAGAATGATCGTGTGAGAATCGAGTAAATCATGAATCTGTCTGGGATTTTTATGGATTGTATGTTCTTTGACTAATGGCTCTTGCATTCTCGTGTGTGTAGCAACGAGATTCCTCCCGAGGCCGACATCGGGAAAAGGAGGATATAAAGATAACGAAAGAGCGCACACCTGCCAGTGAGGAAGAGCAAGCAGAGTGGGAAGCTAATCGCGAAGGTGATTGGGGACTGGGGGACTGACGCTGATGACGGCCAGGTCTATGAAACTATGCAAACTTAAGCCATCTGAGAAATAAAACATTGGGTGGAAACTTCATAATGAAGGTGGCAAAGCCAATGAAGTCAATGCTAAGCCATGAATGCATATGGCTGTATTTTGCATCGATGCTGTTAAAGTAGCGATAGAAGACACATCAGTGATTTCCTTTAATAGTAATTGTTTTTATGGCATTCCACAAATCAGCAATTGCCGAGTGACCCAGTAATTTCTAACCATACCTCTGCATGTCACTTTCAAGCTCTTCATTTTTGGTGTGTAGGTGCCCAAAATGGCAAGTGTGTGTTTAGCTGCCTCTGAATCTTTGCTGCGCCTGTGTTGGTGCGTGTCAGTAATTCTGCCTTTGCTGGTTACCCGTCAGACTCTGATAACGGCGACGGCGATTACGACTACGAGCTGTCTCTGGAGATGAAGAGGCAGAAGATCCAGCGGGAGCTGATGAAGCTGGAGCAGGAGAACATGGACAAGAGGGAGGAGATTGTGATCAAGAAAGAGGTGAGAAACAGCCCAGATGGTGATGCGTGCACACTGTCCCTAAATGCTGCTGCACCTGGGTCTTGCCTGTAGATGCTGCCTATGGCTCAGCCAGTAGTATTTGCTATTCAGAGTGCAGACTACCTCATATCTTTATAGCACAGTTCAGGTCTTGGCCACATCTCCAGCTGCTCTGACTGTGGCTTCCATAGCTGTTTGTACTGAGCCCCACCAGTCACATGGAGTGGCTGTGCTAAAATTGCAGATATTCAGTGCACCTTCCAAGTTAATGTTCTGTTATGATGTCTTCTCACGCTCATTTTATGACATTATTCTTATTTATGGATTTGGTGTGAGTAATGTACTCCTATTTCCGTTAAGCCAAAACGATGGCTTTTGTTGGGGGGCAGTGACTAATATTAAAGAAGTGAGGTTTATGAGCACCAAGACACTTTTTTTATTATTATTATTTTTTTTAATCAGGAACCGGTTAACAAGAGCCGGACCAGCAGCCTGTCGAAGGTACGGAGAGCAGTCACTTGAAAGTACTCCGTTCCTGCAGCTGTTAACACAGCAGGTCCAGACTGGAAGCCTGCTGCTCTTTGTAATGATGTGCTTCCACCTCACCCCCCCTCGCAGGTTTCCCCTGAGCCCAGCAGTTCCAAAGGCTCCCCTTCCTCCCGGAAGTCCAGTGGGTCTCCCAAACGCAAGGCTACTGCTAAAGCCACAGGCTCCGGGAAAAAGGAGAAGGCATCTGTCATCTCCTCCCCCGTGTCGGACCAGAGCAGGTGGGGGGGGGGAACGGGACCTCTTCTGCATTAAATCGATGCCATAAGTACAGTGTAGCCGTGGTTAAAGATCCCGGCCCCGTCCTCACACTACCCTAACCCTAACACTAAACCTGCCCCAGGCCCTCCAAAGCGGCTCACAACAAGAAGAAGGGTCCCCGCACTCCCAGCCCACCCCCTCCCCCGGCCACGACGGAGAGCCCCATGGTGGGCAAGAAGCACAAGGGCAAGCACAAGAACAAGGAGAAGCTGGAGGAGAAGCCCAAGGAGAGCAAGGAGCGGGGCCGCGATGCTGAGAAGCACAAGGACAAGAAGGAGAAACGCCGGTGAGTGCTACCGCCGCTGCCACACGCAGATACACACCAGGGAGATAATATGAGCCAGTGCAAGTGGCTTTTTAGCCAGTAGGCTGTACATCAAATCAAATCAAAAAACTTTATTGGTCCCCAAGGGGCAATTTGAGACAATCAAATCCCACTGAGAATGAATTCTATCCTACTTTCTGAAGGCATTCAGTTATATATAAAAACAGGAGCCCATCTGTCTGTGATGCTCTACCTTAGTTTGTACCTCTAAACTGGGTGAAATTTCCAGCATCCAATCAGATGCTTGTAATGTAAATAAGAAAGGATGTACTACTGTGGTTGCTGGTTCAAGACCCTTGATGTCTGTTTCTCTGATCAGAAAGCAAGTGGTTCAGTATATGCACACATCCATTTGCATGGATAAAGGTTATCCTTTCAAATACTGAGACAGGAGATACTTTGCCCCTGTGACACTAATGCGTAATTGCCGTGGGTTGCTCTGACCTGTGGCCATTGCTGCGTAATGAAGGCAGTCACAGGGAATGAGTCACAGGGCTTTGTGCTCTCCGGCTCTGCTTCTGCCTCTCAGACCCGCCTCTGTGTCTCTGTGCCGCAGAGATCGTTCCGAGAGCTCCCACAAGCCCAAGAGGTCAGCCACCTCTGAGGAGAGATCGGGCAGCGCCTCCCCCCCACCCCGGGAGGTGTCCCCCAAGCAGCATTCACCCCGGCCGTCTGCCCAGAAGCTCCCTGTCCCCGCGTCCTCTCCCCCGCACCGGTAATTAGCAGCAGTGTGTCCCCCATACAGACACGTCTCTGCTTCCTTTGGTCTTGGTTCCCATTCTTTCTCTGCTTTGTGAAGGTTTTTTGGTGGTTTCTCTGTAATGGTGCAGTAAGTCTCATTTGACTGCAGGTCACCGAGCCCCCCGCGCCGCCGCCGGAGCCCCTCCCCCGCCCGGCATCCCTCCCCCTCATCCCGCTCCGGCTCATCAGCCACCCCGGCTTATCTGCGGGAGTCCGGCTCCCCGCCCCCGGGGCGGCGCTCTCGCTCACCGGCCCAGCGTGGCCCCGTCAGCACCACCGCCTCATCGCCTCCACCGCGCCGGCTCAGTCCCGGGCGCAACCGCTCCCGTGGCCGCTCCGAGAGGGAAAGGAGTCCAGCCGCTCACGACCGGCGCCACGAGCGCAGAGACGGTACGTCCTAGCTTCCTGCCACGCAGCTCGCTCGTGGCCAGGCTGGTTATTGTTAACTGCTCACCTGCAGATTGGTATCAAGTAAATTAAAGGCAGTAAATGGTGAGGAGTGAGTAAGCAGCTGATGATGGGTGACCCCGGCACACAAACACATACCTGGGGAGATTCACTGCTGGTCATTTGGTCTCCCCACCTTTTTTCATGAGAATCATTTATACATAATAATCTACTTTTGGCTTTTCCCAATCCAGTCCTCGGGGATCCACAAATGGTCCACTGCTCCAAGCTCCCTGCCAGACTGTCCGTGGACTCCCTGAGTACCGGCTTGGGAAACGGTGATCCTTGTGGAACTCAGCTGTCATCTTAACGTTATGTGATTCCTTGTTTGTCATTCCTTTTTACTGTGTTTTTAAGAGGTCTCTCTGTTTTCCCTGTCAGAGTCCCGAGGCAAGCGGGAGAAAGACAGCCATGAGGAGCGTGGCTACGAGGCGGAGCAGAGCGTGGTGCGTGAGGACCGCGAGCGGCGGGAGGCCCGGGAGCGCAGGGAGACCCGTGCCGACGGCCGCTCTGGCAGAGACTCGCTGGAGTACAGGGACCGCGAGCGTGACCGGGACCGCGAGCGAGACCGAGAGAGGGAGCGTGAGAGGGAGCGTGACCGGGCTGACTCCAAGCGGAAGGAAGAGCCTGCCCTGGAGGAGCGAGGCTATGGGCGTGGCCACGCCCGCGAGGACAGCAGCCGCACTGAGGCCAGGGCAGATTCGCGGGCAGAGTCCCGCTCAGAGAGGCCTGGACGGGGGCGGGGCCGCGCCGCTGAGGTTGCCGACAAAGGTGGGGCTGGGATCGTATGTGGTGGTGTGATCGTTGGCACATTTAGGTGTAGCGTAACCTGTGAATAATTGCTTTACTCACACGTCCGTGGCTGGCGGCACTAAGAAAAGGCCCTCCTGCATCAGGAATCGCACTATGTATGTTGCATTATATGTGTCATTCTGTCAAGACTCCATAAGCAGCAGAGTTCCTTCAAAATTGAGTATGTAATGGGTATTGGTGTTGACTTTAAGGCTTTCTGAGAGGCAGGGAGCTGGGCTGGGGAGCCCCTTATCTGAGTAACTGTTAAGCTACGTGTGTGTGTGTGTGTGTGTGTGTGCACTGTCTTCTAAAGCTCAGGGTGTGGCTCTTCTTATACTGGGGTCCTCTAGGGGTCCGCAACTCCCGGGGCTCCCAGTTTGAAGGTGGCAATGGAGGAGGTTCCTTCCATGACAACTGGGAGTCGCGCAGCAGTGGGGGGGCCAGCAGCTACCCCGAGCGGAGCACGGACCGGGGTGGTACTGAGCGGGAGCGTGACCGCTACGAAGGGGACCGCCGTGGGGAACCGGCCAGGGACTCTTCGTACGACCGCCGGGGAGGCCACACGGAGCGCGAGCGCCGGGACAGAGGTGGGGCATCCGTGGCCAGGGCCCTCTGTCAGAACCCTTTTGTGTTGAAGTGCTGTATGAATGTTTTGCCGGGTGCTTGTAGCAGAACTCAGTGCATCATGATTGCTTTACAGCCCCCTAAAAAGTGTACAAAGTGTACAGTGTCCTAGACCCCCAAAAGACCCCATCACCGTGGTAACATCTGAGATGCGCTGAAGAGAGTGACAGGGACGCGTGGCAGCAGCATCTGTTGAGTTGGAGTAGTGGGGCTCGCAGGATGACTCTGCTTTTTTTTTTCTTATCCCCTCCTAGTCTCTCCCCCCTCAAGCAGGCACCGGGGCCGCAGCGAGGAGCCTGAGAGGGAGGAGCGACGGGACGAGCGGCGAACAGACCGGGCTGATGAGCGGAGGGAGGAGCGGGAGAGGCGGGAGCGAGAGAGGGAGCGAGAGAGGGAGAAGGAGCGCGAGAAGGAGAGGGAGAAGGAGCGGGAAAGGGAGCGGGAGAAGGAGCGTGCCCGGGAGCGTGAAGAGCGAGAGCGGGAGCGTGAAGAGCGAGAGCGGGAGCGTGAGAAAGAACGGGAACGGGAGCGGGAGGAGCGAGAACGTGAGAGGAAGGAACGAGAGCGGGAGCGGGAGGAGCGAGAGAGGGAGCGCGAGGAGCGGGAGCGTGAGAGGAAGGAGAGGGAGCGGGAGCGCCAGCGTGACTGGGAAGAGCGAGAGAAGAACCGTGAGGAGCGCCGTGAACGCCGGGATGACCCACGCGATGAGCGCTCCGTCAGGGACACCCACGAGGACCGGAAGAGCAGGTCAGCTCCACAGGCTGGCCGATGCCTGGAACAGTCTTCTCTGTGGTTTCTGACTGGTTATTTAGTCTTGGCTCCTTGTTTTATGCCATTTGTCGGCAGCTGATGTCACACTGCCAGTCAGGTGAATGGGCCCCACTTTTCAGACTGGTCAAAATTGCAGGCATCCATGCTGCACTCCTGTCAGTTTCCATTGCCTTGTAATCCCTGGCCACAGAGGGCGTATCTTGGCTCCTACTCACTGTGAAGTTAAATTTGCCTACCTGTTTGTACCCATGCAGGAAAAGGCAGCGTATGCAGAGCACGTCCAGTCCCAAGCCTTCCCCGAAGAGAGCCAGGGAGGCCAGCCCCCCTGACAGCGATGGCTACAACAGTGCAGAGGAGAAAGGTGAGCAGGTCCTAGCATCAGACCCCCATACAAGCAGACCCGGGAAAGTCTGTCAGCTTTGCAGAATGGCTATGTAACCGCTTCCTTACAATGCTGTGTAATACTCGGCCATACGGGGCATATTGGGGTGATGTGTGATTTCATTCCCTGTGTGTGTGTTTGTGTTTGTGTTTGTGTGTGTGTGTGTGTGTGTGTGTGTGTGTGTGTGTGTGTGCATGAATACTCTCCTTCCAGGTGGTGAGAAGCACAGGCTCCTGAGTCAGGTGGTGCGCCCACAGGAGCCGCCCCGCTCTCCCCCCCGGGCCCTCATGGAGGAGAAGCCCAACCGCTGGAGGGACGACGACCGCAAGACAGATAAGCGAGACTCTGGCGGAGGCAGGGGCCGGCACGAAGAGCCACAGCCCCGGGGAGGAGACCGGCGTGGAGGGAACGACCACTTGGACAGCAAAGAGCCACAGGAGCCACCCCCTCCGGCTGCCTCCGCTGCCTCTGGCCTCGAGGAGAAGGAGGCAGCGACGGCAGTGGGCCACGATGAGGGCAAGAAGAAGACCAAGTCTCAGAAGAAAGGGCTGAAGAGGAACCGCAAGGAGGAGGATGGGGGCGCTCCCCCCGCTGAACGCTTCAGCTCCGACGCCCCCGCCTCCCAGGAGACCCCTGCTCCACTGCTGTCCCCCCGCAAGGTGCCCAAGAAGAAGGCGCTGGAGAAGAAGCGCAAGCACTCCCGGGGGGGCGAGTCCGACGTGTCTGACGAGGAGATGCACCACCACCACCACTCCAAGAGGAAGCGGGGACCCCGGACTCCGCCCCCAGCAGCCAAGGAGGACGGCCCCTCCGCCGCCATCACCTCCCAGAAGCCCCCAGCCGCCGTGGACCAGCCCCCTGTCGCCAGGACAGACGCCGCCTTCAGCGACTGGTCGGACGAGGACGTCCCAGAGCGCGGCGAGGTCCCAGCGAGTTCATCTGCCCCCCCAGAGAAGAAGGTGGCACCTGAGGCAGCTCGCAGAATGCCACGTGGGGCCCGTGAAAGGCCAGAGCCCGCCATCGCACCGCTGCTCCCGCAGGAACCACCCGTCATTGCGCCCCTCATGCAACCCCAGCTGCCGCTCCAGCCCCTGATCCCGCAGCACCTCCTCCGCAAGCACCAGCGCAGCAGCAGCCTGGGCAGCAACCGCAGCCGCTCATCCTCCCGGCGGGTGAGGTCGCCCTCCAGCGAGTCTGCCCACCGCGGTGGCGATGAGCAGCCGGGCCCGCACTCCAGGAGGGGGCGCCTCCAGGGTGCAGGGTCTCGTGACAGGGAGCGAGAGCAGGAGAGGGAGCGTGAAAGGGAGAGAGAGCGGGAGAGAGATCGGGACAGAAGCATGGCTGCAGAGGCCAGCTCATCAGAGAGGAAATCCCGTATCGACCAGCTGAAGAGGGGCGAGCCCAGCCGCAGCACCTCCTCAGGTCAGTCTGCAACGCAGAGCGTGTTTCTAACATGTGACTGGTGCATGCTGACCAGCTGTAGCACCTCCTCAGGTCAGTCTGCAACACAGAGCGTGTTTCTAACATGTGACTGGTGCATGCTGACCAGCCGAGGCACCTCCTCAAGTCACTGTGGTGACATGTACTCGCTGATAGACTCTTTGGCCTGACTTCCTTGTCACTCGCCTCTCTGAACAATTTCTCTCACTTGTACTACAGAAACTGTATTGAGAAGCCATCTGAAATGTCCCTGAACTAAAGGCCACTTCATACTTCACTTTCCCACATGCGCTTTCGGGCTGCAGACTGTCATGTGCGCTGCAGCTAGTGTTCATACTACATTTAATGTATTCTGCCAGACCAGGAGAGGGCAAATACAGCTTTAAAGTTATTACTTTGGCTTGGGTGGTACCGCAGTATTTTGAAACAGAATTATCCTGCACAAGATTTCAAAATGCCGGAATAGTTTTGCTTTTTAAAATATCATACACCTTGGTATAATATCTGGACAGTATGAAAAATACTCACAGATATGTGAGTACCTCCAGCCCTCCTCATACGGCTGCTCATCATAACTACAACAATAGCAACTATTCTTCCACTCTTTAATTATTGACCACTGATCTGTCCACGCTGCCACCTACTGGAAATATCAAATCAATTATTTTTTACATGAGGAGTTGTTGCACACAAATGCACAAGATTTCCAAAAGACATACAAATCTGTACTACACGTGCAGTCGTCCACAGCCAGTCCCCGATGACAAAGTTCCCTTCCACTCACCCTCAACCAAAAGTGCACATCTAATTGAATTGGCCTTAAGTCATTACACATTGATCTATAAGCCTCATCTGATAACTCCAGATGATCAGTTTGCAGAAGCAGGGCAGTACTTGGACCAGCCATTTTACCAACCTTCTATCTAAAGAGATTCTGCCCATCGCCGTTACCTCCAGTGTTTAGATCATTGAGTGTAAATGGTACTAAATGGTACTTCATATACCGTGCTAAGTTTATCGGCATCTCAGTGGGAGTAACAATTTACCTGCTGTCACTTTTTTTGCCAGCATTGGCCTTTTATGTTTTTATCACTGTGTCCATAATGCCAGGCATTTGTGGGTGGAGCTGGGAACACCAGCTTATGGTCAGTCATGTGATCATGACAGACCCTTATATGTATGGTGAGGGTGTTTGGCTAACCTGACCCCTGCCTCTGCTTCAGATCGTCAGGATTCCCGCAGCCACAGCTCCCGGCGCAGCTCTCCGGAGTCGGAGCGGCAGGCACGCTCCCGAGCGGGATCTTATGACAGCCGCGAGCGGGAGAAGGATCGTGACCGTGAACCATTTGACCGAGACCGTGAGAGGAAGGACCCGCGGCAGCAGCAGAGGGCCGACTGGGAGCGGGCCGAACCTGAAGCCCGTGACTGGGTTGGGCGGAACCGGGACCCTCCACCAGTGATGATGCGTGGGGGGCGCGAGCCAATCAGAGAGCGGGACCTCAGGGAGCTCCGTAAGCGGGAAGTGGAGCTGGAGAGGGACAGGCACCTGGCCGAGGGGCTGCTGCTGCATGATCGTGACCGCGAGAGGGACCGTGACCATGACCGCGACCGGCTGCTGCTGGGACTCCCGCTGCATGTGGAGGCGAAGCCAGACCGGGCCGAGTTTGAGCCCCTGGCCAGGGAGGGCGCCTCCGGCGAGGGAGAGAAAAGCACAGACGGGGCACGCAGCCTGGAGGAATTGTGTGAGGCAGAGAAGGCGGACAGCGCAGACGGTAAAGAGCCCCGCTGTCGCATGGCAGAGTCATCAGTGGCCTGCTGGCCCAGCTGCCCCGTCTGTCCATCTGCCATAAAAACTGGCTGTTGCCCTGCAACATGTAACAAATCCTTCCCTTTATAGAGCAAATATTTGCATTATAGATCAAATGGTTCTTTGTCATCGAACACATTTGAATGGAGACAATCACTGTGGAGTTAAAATCAGTAGATGCAGATATGCTCAGAAGTTGTGCTGAATGGCTTTCTCTTGCTTCATATCAATGGGGGAAGTCTTGTTTTAGGTGCTTTTTAATAGTCGTAGCTGAAGAGCGCTCATTGACTGTGCTGCATTGTTCCTGTTTTTCTGCTGGTCTCATATGTTCTTGTGTAAATATTAGCCTGGCTGTAAGCTGCGGTTCATTACACTATTTTTTATTTATTATCTGTTGCTGGGAGCAGACGAGGATGATGGGAAGGCGGGGGACACGCAGTCGGCGGCCTCTGGTGGGGAGGAGTACGAGCCCATCAGCGATGACGAGCTGGACGAGATTCTGGCCGACAGCACGGCACAGAAGAGAGAGGAGCAGCAGCAGGAGGAGGATAAGATCTTGGGTACGCCAGAGCGCCGCTCTGCGCTCCTCTCCCCTCTCAGTGAGACTGCGCGGGTGGCAATGCGGCCATGATCCGGTCCCGCTTCATGTGTGAATGATGCGAGCATTTCTTCCTGCAGCTTCCTACCGTTAGCTATTATTTTACCCTGATGGGTTCCCCTCTCCAAATCAAAGATCAGTTTTTAAAAATGCAGAAGTTTCTGTGGGCGGAATGAAACTGCAGCAATGTTGGAAAGCCCAGGCTGTTGACACAGTCACATGGTCACAGGGAGTCCGTGATCCTCGGGCCCCCTCTGCAGGCTTGTCATCTCACATGGGAACTCCTGACAAGCCGTCAGCATACGGCCATGAGTTCGCAGCCAAATGTAGTATGAACACACATGGCAGCATAGCAGAGTGGCATCATGAGCTGGGATTAGGTGTTGGAGACAAGCCTGTTGCATCTCTGCATGATGTCATTGTGCCGAAATCAGCCAATCAGTTCCGTGTTACGACTACATGAGCCAGGTCTTTAAACACCAAAGCCTGGCTGAGCGCTGTGTGTGTGTTTGTGTGTGACCCTCAGGGCCTCGGGATGTGATCGACGTGGACTGGTCCAGTCTGATGCCCAAGCAGCCATCGGAGCCCCGCACCCCAGGGGCGGCGCTGCTGCGCTTCACCCCGGGGGCTGTGCTGCTGCGGGCTGGCGTCTCCCGCCGCCTGGCTGGCCCCCAGCTTATCGACAGGGTCCGCGAGGCCTGCCGGGGCGAGCTGGACGACCCCAAAGGTCAGTCTGTCTGTCTGTGCACTGTTAAATTTCTTAGCAGACCCAACCCAGTATGGAATAAGATGTAGATTCACTGGGGCAGTTATGGGAAGACTGGAGTATAACTGCAGGATGTGGAGGGATGTGAAAGTCAGGCCATAAGCTTTTAGCAGAGCCTCAGCTTTATGGAAGAGATGTCAGCTGTAATAGCCCAAGCTGGACTACGCTGAGCCTAGGATACAGTGTTCAGAGGTCACAGCCGAACTGCTTTGTGAACCAACTGTGCTCTCGGTCTCTGTCAGATGCAGACAGATTATTTGAGCATGAACTGGGGGCTCTGAACATGGCCGCCCTGAACCGCAGGGAGGAGAGAGCAGGCCTACTGCGGAACCTCGGCCCCTGCTGCAAGGCCCTGTGCGCCCGCAGGGACATCACCATCCGCAGGCAGCTACTCAAGAACGACAAGGTGACCCACCCAGATTACTTTGTAGGGCGGAGTGCTGACTGGTGGAGCTGAACACTCCTACCAGTTGCAGATGATTATTGATGCACGCATATTAATGGATCAGTTTTGATGTGGTTGGATGCAGCCAGGCAACAAATACTGACTGATTTGTTTATTGGTTTGAGCTTTCTAGACAAGATCAGTGAACCTTGACTTCAAATATTGGGCTAGTACTTAGAAATTACAATCCGCACCATTAAAATAATGCTTTATCTCATGTTGCTGAAAGGGACCTGCTTTTCTTTGAACCCTCTGCGGTTTGCTCCTAACCCTACCCTGGTCTCAGGGCACAACCAGGCAGATCTACAGCGCCGCCCCGGTGGACAATGAAATACTGCGGCTCAGTGTGCGTCTGCTGAAGAGGAAAATGGCGACCTGTGGAAACAGCGATGGCCCGGGGCAGGAGAGGTCTGAGGGGACACTAGAGGCTCCCCCACCTGCGACCCCACCTTTGCCCGAAGTCTGTGCCTCCTGATTGGTGGCGCTGCTCCAGATCAGCCAATCCTGAACCTAAAATACTCTCTGCCCATAAAGGAAAAAAGCAGGATTCAGTGTGGGACACACTCCATAGAGACTGCTGTCCTCTGCAGCCTGTGGATCTCTGCTGTGATTGAGTTGCTTACAGATGGCAGAGTGAGAGGCAAACCTGAGCAGATTGTGTGGTCTCATTTGGTCTCAGAGCAGCATGTTCTTTTAATCATTTATTTTATAATGAACATTCTCTACACACAGGTATATGTTGTGCATCGGTTATTAAAACTGGGCATTAAAATTTGGTTCCCCTTAACTGAGTGGAATGCTTCTCTTGTAGGATTATTTTTTTAACATGAAAATGCAGTCTGCTTATTTGGTACATTGGTAACAATTAGCGAGACATGACTTTGTTCAAGGGTTATTTAGATGATTTGTACATTAATACTGCATGCTAGAAGTTTTTAAAACAAACTTTTCAAATAAAATTTCCAAGAGGACCAAGATAACACCACCCCTTAACCCCAGCTTTCTGCCAAACTGTAACACCTTGACTATAAAATACTGTGCTGTCTTTCCTGGAAGCTATAGGACATTAAGCAACAGTTAAGGCCTTATGACTGAGGACCTGGTATGTGGCCTGGGCTAATTTTGTTTCAGTTTAAAAAAATCAGGAGTATAAAGTGGACAGATTGGTCTGTAGTTTTTGCACTGTACAGAATGAACTATGTGGGTTAATAAATTTGTGTGAACATCTGCAGAAAACAAGTAGGAATTGTGTAAGTAACTTGTTCCCTTAAGCATTGTTTACAGCTTTGGCATAAGTATTGCTAGTTAAGTGCTGCTGTATTAGCCTGTGTGGTTACTGTGCATCCCACTGTAAGCCAGCACATGGTTTGAAGTCAGTCAACTCTGGCAAAACCTAGCGGTACGGGGTTTTTAAACGGCAATATTGGATTTAGGAGTAAAAGGTTGCTGGTCATCTGAGCAGGGGAGATGCTGTTGTTACCAGTAGAAAGCAGAACTGGTAAGAGGCTGAGTAAACACATATGAAATGACACAATGCCATACAGACTAAAAGACCACACTACAGTAATGTGAAGAAAACTCCATACAGGCTTGGTAAAATTTTAATCAACAAAACAATGCATTTTGCAATTCCAAGAAGAACTAGGAAATAACCAAAGTCATTCTAAACAAGCTGGTTACTCCAGTAAACAGAAAAAAAAATGGAGAATTATTTGGGGGTGGGTCCGGTACCCCAGTGGGTACAAAATCATTCAACTGAGGTGAAGTTACTTGGCAGATTTGGGCTCTGTCGGATTCTCGCCTGTATCCAGTGTCTTAAGCAGGCGGAAAAGGCCTGCGGCCTCCCGGATGCGGCTGAACTCTATGCAGAAGGCCTGCACCTCGATGAACAGGTCCTGCACGTTGATGATCTTGTTTCGGATCAGCGACTGAAGGAAGACGCACACCAGCCTCACAAGGCGGTTCTACGGCCAGGCCGGGGGAACAGGAGGGCAACAAGGAGATCACTGAACCCAACTTTGAACACTGGTTCTCTTTTAAGACAAAAACTATATTAACCAGAAATGATCAGTACAAATTCTCGCCACTCTCTGGGAAGAACACTCTTCTGACAAAGCTCCTATGAAGACTTCTTTTTTTGTTTTATTTTTCCACTTACTGTTAGATACTAGAATTAGAATGTAGTGGTCAGTGGTCATCGTGACATAGCAGGGGGCAGCTAATTCAGCACCCGGGGAGCAGTGCTTGGGGGCGGTACCTTGCTCAGGGTACCTCAGTGGTGCCTTGCTGGTCTGGGATTCAAACCAGCAATCTTTCAACTACAAGTGCACTTCCCTAACCATTAAGCCACCACTGCCCACAGGATTTGAAATTGACTCATTGGATTTGCTTAACTCATTGAGCCATGCGGCTGTTCACTACAAATGCATTAGAGGACCATCCTGGCCTCTTGTTGAGGGAGTGTGAAAGATTCACAGAGTAACAAATTTCTCCCCCCAAAAGGCTATACAGGTTTATTAAGCCTTACCACCAGAGTAGGACCTGAGCTGGCAGCACTCTGCCAAGGCCCTGACTGGTGTGTCCAAGGACACACGCAGGTCTTCGTAGGACCTACCTGCATGTATTTGTCTTTGATCTGCTCGCAGGTGGATATACAGTTGGAAATGTACAAGTGAATGAACTCTGGCGGAAGGTCAACTGCTGTTGTCAACCTGTGTTCATTGGGGGATGAAAAGAACGTTAATATACTGCTTGAGCATCTTTTACATCCACGTCCAAATTTTTGATCCCTCCCAGCTCCCTGCCAGACAGTCAACAGGGAGCAAAAATTTGGACTGTCTGGTTGGGAAACACTGGTTTAAAACATCTGCATGCTGCAATTTGCACATTGGTCATTTCCACAGATTGGCAGTGGCCATGGACCTGTCACAGCACAGGTGAAGGTGCAGTAGTGGTTACCTGTTCACCACCTCCATGGAATGCAGGGACATGTCCATGTTGACCAGCACTGAAAAGTACTCTGTGATCTGACTGGACTGCATCAGCTTCAGCAGCATCTCTATGGCAACCAGAGGGTTATTCTCCACTAAGTCAGGCAGCTTGGCTGGTGACAGCCCAATGTGATACACCAGTTTAGGGTCCTTCTCTAGCTCACCCAGAAGCTGTGAACGAGACAAAGAATTTTTTTTAAACACAAGGACCAGTCGGTTTTCTTCCCTCTAGCTCTGACCCACTGTTTTGTCACAGAAAATCAGAACTCTGTACTTTGAAGCAGGCTGTTCAAAAAAACAATACATGTTTGTTTTTCGTCATCAGTGTATTTTGTGCCTGATGACAAGCCATTGATTTTTGGGTAAATTTTGATGTATAGGTTTTAATTCAGTTTAGCACTGTGATATATTGACCACAACAAAAGTAGACATTATAGAACTGGAATGCAAAGCACAGTACCAAGAGGTAATATAGACTGCATACATAAACATATAACATTTAAAATTGTATTATCATAAAGATCTTCATCCAAAGCACTTTCATCCCTGAGTGAGTAGCAAACTCTGAGAACAGCATGTAGGATTCTGCAGGACCCCTCCCATGCTCTGTTCCCAGAGTTTGGGTGGCTCCGCTCAGGACAATAGCTCCGCTGTCCCGGCTGCAGGACACAGAGGAAGAGAGCGACCTTTGTTCCCAGGGCCATTCAACTCCAAAAATTCACAGACTTCTCTTCCCCCCGCCTCCCTGCACTGGAACCTGTCAGTCATTCTGCACTTGAGCCCATTAACAATCCCTCCCTTTACATATTTATTCAGTTCTTATCTACCTGATTGTCTGCAATTCTGCACGGCATCTTCCAAATACTGTTGCACTTTATATCATTGTGTCCTTGTTCAACTGCCCTGTGTGCCTTTAATTGCCCCCCCGGGAAGAAATAAAGTTATTTTTGAATTTGAATTTGAAGATCTGGTAAATATTTGTGCAGCATTTATAAATGAGCTTGGCCCAGCTATGTCTGGTTAACCTGAACATTACCTGCGCTAATGACAGGTAAAATTAGAGGGGTCCCATTTAGCCTAGTTTGGTTACTATGATTAAGCCAAATTAGCCGGTCTAGTAACACAGACCGGATGCAGTGAAGCCTGTCTGGATTTCTGAAAAACTATCCTGGAATATTGGTCAGGGGGGAATGAAACGTTCTGTATAAAATGATGTAGTAACAGATTACCACACACTCAGTCAAGTGCCTCGGGATGACACTGTTGTGAAAGACACTATATAAAAAAAACTGAACTGAATGCACGGTGGCCCCTCACCTGAGACTGCTGCTGCGCAGACAGTGGGCTCTTAAAGGCCTTTGACATGATGCGCTTGACTTCCACACCGGTGCTGTTCCTCACGCACATGGAGCGATCCCACTGCACGCTGTGGTCCGGCTCTGAAGGGCTCAACCACACCAGCTCATCCTCACAGACATGCAGCGGGGGTAGCGGACGGATGAACTCTGGCCGGAAGTGACCTAGATGGACACGTCAATGACACATGGCACCATGGGATTACAAGCGGACAGCAAGCAAGCTGGGACAAAAAAGCTGAATAAAAGGCTCAAACAACAGCAAAGCAAAACCTGACATATGACAGACTACTTTTACTGGGATTCATTCCCCTGAAACCTTCTCTGCATAAGGACATTATAGCTTCCCACATCTCTTATGGCTCCCATATGCTCAACTACATTAGCACAGTACTATTTTGTTTCAGTTTTTACTACCAAGTTTAGCAATTCGTGAGGCTACTTGTCCTAGGTACCTGTGTGCATAACTAAAACAGGGAGAAATCCTGGATTCTGGGATAACTCACTCTCCAAAGGTGGGCGTGGACCCGTGACCAGGGCCTCCGTAATCTGGTTGGCCACAGAGCTGTCAAACCCGGAATTGGAGGAGTCTGGATCAGGGTCATTCAGGATGCTAGGGAAGCTGGCCTTGCTCTGTGTGGGCAGCTCAGACTGACGCTCTGCGGGTGGGAGGAAAGGATCACGGTATTCTCACACTGAAAACAGGCCATGATCTCCTGAAGTGGAGCCCGCATACTCAGTGGTACTAACCAGGTGGTGTTCCTAGATTCCCAGGGATGATGCAGACTACTGTGTCCCAAAACCAGTCATTGGGGACCCCTAGACAGTCCACAGAAATGTGGAACGTCCCGTGGGTCCCCGAGGACCGGGTTGGGAAACACTATTGTATACCACTCTTGACACTTAAGCAGTCAAACATTAAATTTATGTGATAAATCCAAACATAGCGAAGGTAAGATGTTCCATTTTTAAAGAAAACGGGAAATAATTAATTGACTGCAAAGTACAGCAGTCAAATGTACATTGCTGGACTCATAAATGCATGTCGTTCCTGATGCCTGGTCTGAATGTACATGTGGAGAAGATCAATTGCACAGCGCCAGTGACCTACCTGCCAGGGCCAGCTGAAGCCCACTGATATCTATGGACTGGGGTGAGCTACCCACATCCATGCAGGACACCTGTCGAGGCGTCTTCTTGAACAGTTCTTTGGGTGGGGCCAGCATCAGCTGAGAGAGGAAGTACTTCTCTGGCAGGGTGATGGGTGGGAGGAATCCTGCAAATGGAAAAGGAGTCCGAACATTTGACTAAAACTTAAACATTGCTTTGTACTGGCATGTTCCTTTTCTGAAACTGAAGGCACAATTACAGAATCATTTCCCACGTCCAAATGACTTGTAACCTCTTCACCAAGGTTGACACCTTAAACGATACAAGCTTTAAGGAACTGTAAAACTAAACGAGGCATATCGTCACTTAGCAGTAAACATTACCAAAAGTGCGAATTGCCGGAAGGTTAATGGCAAGATTGTGACCCTCTCAACTCAACTCACCAGACATACACCATATAAAACGTTACGGCTTTTTTCGGTATGCTTACCACACAGCGGCTTCTCCTGCTCCTCTCCGACAGGTGATGGGTTTAAAAGGTGAGCAAAGACCGCGGCGAAGGGGTTAGCCGCCAGCGGCTCGGTGCGGTACATTTCCCACAGGAGGTAAAGGGCCGTGAGGCGCTGCGGGGAGCTGGGCAGGAGGTCGGGCTGCTGCAGCAGCATCACCAGCACGGAGCCCACCCGAAAGTGTTCCGCTTTCCCGAAGAAGTGGTGGAAGGCGTTGGATAGACTTTCGAATGTGTTGGTGCAGGCTTCTTCGGAGATGATTCCCAACAAATTGGAGAGCTCCTTCGGTGCCAAAGTCATTGTGTTTCCGTTTGCTGGTATACCTGGCTTACAAGTTCAGATGTAATGTCTTTGGCAGCCGTTTTCTTCTTTCACTAAGAGCGGTTCATCGCTTAGCCATCCCAGCTTGAAACCGATCAAATCGTTGCTTGCGAATCCGTCCCACCATTAGTTTTATGTCGTAAAGTAAAACAAATTTGATCAAGGGAGCACTTTACAATACAATAAACGATGGAACCGATTTTAAGTGTCTTTTACTACAAAAGAGACTTTAATACATGCATATTACAATATTACTAGAAAGCTATCTGTCAAAACAACGAAGACAGTCCAGTTCACCTACACACCTTCCAAACCTCATACTATTACGACACTTGATTTGCTTTACGACCGACGACTGCCTGACGGGAAATGTGGTTTTACTTTCCCACAAAACATTTACTTGATGACGAAACAGATTAATTGCGAATTCAATATCTTTCATGCTGTAACTAACAGTGCTAAATGAAACATACGATGTAATTATTTGTTATTTAATTCAAGCTAATGACCGGGGAACCCGGAAATAAAAGTTTTCATTGGGTTTAGTTTACCCAGAATTCCAAAGTACTTCCTTTCCGACATTTCCCTTGGCAGAGTAAGTATGTTTGAAGTATGTCTTCTGACAGAATCCAAATTCATCCTTGCTTACTGTAGTTGGAATATCACGCGTTGAACACATATAAAGATAAGACTATTTTTCACGATACGAGCAATGTTTATTTGAAAGTTTCCATTGAAAATTGTGGATGATACATACGGTCTGATTTGGTACTACCCAGAACACCGCGGAGATAGCGGTGTAAAGATGTCCGGGAGAATAGCTGCATGTGTGTAATATTGCTAGTAAGATTTGCAGTAGTGCATAGTGAGGTTGCTTTTAAATCGTTTTGTTTTAGACTTTTGTTTTGTTTGGACATTGTAGTAACGTAGACGTTAGCTGTCCGTGTGGCCATAGCCGGGTAGAGTGTAGTTAAATCCACTTCTGCGGTTTTATAATGACGACATCATTTACCTGAGCTACATATATTCGTGCTAAAAAGGGACGCAGTCTTCCATGTTGAAAGTTTGTCGGGGTTGACAAAGCTTTGGTAAATGCTTTTGCTCTGAAATGCAGTGTTTCTTTCGCCTAGATGGCTCCAATTAAGAAAGGCGGCGAGAAGAAGAAGGGACGCTCGGCTATCAACGAAGTGGTGACCAGAGAATACACGATCAACATCCACAAGCGCATCCACGGCATGTGAGTGCGACTCCCTACCGGCGCCGGTCTGCTCCGCGTGGGAGAGCGTCCCTGGCGTCCTGACGCCTTGACGCACTGCGTGTGCCGCCAGTGATTCACTGGAGTTCACTGGAGATTGATGTTTGACGTGTGAAACCCTTAAAACTGTGTAAAAAAATTCTATTTTGATAAAGAACATGAGTAAAATTTACAAGGTGTTAGTGCTTGAGAGAAGATATGGAGGTATTTGGCACGTGTTTATACTGAATGTCCTGTTGGAAATCAATGGGATCATCTCAGTAATTTATTGCAAAGCTGGGCACAATATGGAATATGGCTGTAATTAAACAGGGACCTAAATAACAGATTCATTATTTTGCTAAGAGCTTTTCTACTGGAAGTCCTGCATTAACCATTTTACATGATGCGATTGTCTGTCCTCAGGTTTAGATAAATGAATCGAGTGCTTTTAGACTCCAACAGAAATGGTACCATTAGCTTTCAGTTGCAGCTGAATTATGCTGTAATGGCAAACTCATAATGTATTTTGAATGTTAATATGAGTACTGACTGTGTACATGTGACTGTCAGAAATGGTGACGTGCAGAACTGGACAGCCTCTGCTTTGATCTTCCAGCGGTTTCAAGAAGCGGGCACCACGTGCCATTAAGGAGATCCGCAAGTTTGCCATGAAGGAAATGGGAACTCCCGACGTCCGCATCGATACGCGCCTCAACAAGGCCGTGTGGACCAAAGGCGTGAGGTACAGGCCGAGCTGCACTCCTACTCTCAGCATTTAAATGTCACAGGGAGCTTAACTCAAGGAACACATCCAATACGTTTTTGTGCAGCGTAAGGGAGCTGTAAACCTGGATTTGGACTGTTTACATTTTATTTAGCAGACACTTGGTCAAAGTGATGTAAAAGTGAGGCAAATGACACAAACATATCTGTGTCAACGAATCAACTAGGTATAAGTACAGCTAGGCTGAGCATCCGGTGAATGCCCGGATACAAGTGTAAGTGATATTAGATCAAGAGGTACACAACGTCTTCCAAACAAAGCAAGTACCTAATATTCCGTCAGCAGAAAGCGCAATATTAAGAGCATTCAGGGAATATGGAATGCTGTAGGCTGGCAGAGGTCTTCCTGGAACAGATGGGTCATAAGGTGTTTGTGCAAACTTTCCACTTCGTAGACCAAGTTCCCATAATTATGCAGTTTAGTGAGCTGGGAAAGGTATGCATGCTTTCGGGGCAGCTTGTGGATTATGCGACGTGTGCACCATCAGCCTGCTCCTACAGCAGTGTTTGTAATCGCTAGCCCTGCACATTTGGGAGCATCTTGCTGTTGGCCTCTGATTGGCTTTGCTTTGTGTCACCTGGTCTCCTGAATGCTTATCCCACAGTAGGTGGTGCTGCATTTCGACAAGTGAGTGACAACCGGTCACTCAGCTCTTGAGTATATCATCAGCGTACAGCACTCGGTTTATCCAGTCATACAAGCTGAGTGTTAAAGGGCTTTGTGTTACTTTCTCCCATAGAATGCTTTAGTCCTTCACTGTTCAGTCCCAAGCCAAGTTACTTAACTGCATTTACATGTGTGTAGGAACGTGCCATACCGCATACGCGTTCGTCTGTCCAGAAAGCGCAATGAAGATGAGGATTCTCCCAACAAGCTGTACACCCTCGTCACGTACGTCCCTGTCACAACATTCAAAGGTAAGCTCCTACGGACAATCTTCTTAACATCTAGTGATTCTGTGGTGCTTCTGATAAGTACATGTAAAAGTGCCCCTTTTTTTTTTTTTTTTGCCTGTTTTTGTGAAATTCTGTTTTTGCCAACACAAAATAGTTACTTAAATTGCAGGCCTGCCTCTTTGAAACTGGTGCAGCTTCTTATGAGCTACATTTTTTTTCTAAAATCTGACAACATAGATCTGAAACCCATTCTTCAGTGCATGTATTAGAATGTTTGTTGCATTATCTTAGCAGTCCTGCTTTACTGTGTATGATAACTAATGGTATATAAATGTTTTTTTCAGGCATGCAGACAGTCAATGTTGATGAGAATTAGAATGTTCTCTAGCTGCTGGTAAAATAAATGGATGAAAAAACATCCGGATTGTTTTTGTATTCTTTCACATGGTTGGTCAACACCAGAATCCTTTCAGCAACTATTTTTAAACTCACAAAACACTACATTAGTGTTTCCAGGTTCCATAGGGAAAAGCATGTGACTTGAGTTCAGTTGTTTGTACAAGAACATGGTTTACCACTGTGGTGATGGCGCCAATTCGATGGATCTCAAAGCCACATTCATTTGTAGAGTTCACTTTTGTAGAATTTGTACACATGGGATGGATCTACTTTTAGAGTCTAACCCCAACAATCAAGACTTTGTCAAAGAAAAGTATTGTTAGCAGTGGGCTAAAAGATGTCACCTACCTTTTTGGACAGTTTAATACAGTGGTCTTCCTTATTATGCTGTGTTCCTTTTGAATCTGGAAGTTAGAATTTCCAAATTCCTAGTTGGAAATTTCAACTGGAACGTCCCCTGAAGTCAGAATCCCAACTCAAGGAATTCAAGATGGCTGCGGCAATCATCGACAGAAGTGACAGCTTTAGTTATATATTGTTTATTAGCATTTGCGTCTTATTTGTGGCTCATTAAATTGATCTTGCACCTAGTACTGTCCAACCGCTATCTGCAGACGTTGCTATTAAGTGTATGCTCAAAATAATGTATGTTATCAACTGGTGTTAACTAACAATGAACCTGGCTAGAACAGGGGCCTGTTTCAGAAAGCAGGATTTATTTCTGAGCCAGATAACTTGCCAGATTTAGGGTAGTCTAAATGAAAGTGAACAATAATAAATGCCATTTATGCTGGGATACGGTAAACAGAACGCAGCACAATCCTCTAGTTATACAGCTACCTCTAAGGATAGGAGGAAGTTGCCCGTGTCTGGTATAGAGTTGAGCAAGAATTAGTGCTAAGGGAATTACCTAAACAACCTGTGATTCTCAGTTATTACCTCCAGCACTAACAGGAACACCCATACGTTCTTAAGTAACACCAAAACGTCTATTTAACAGCAATGAAGTCTACCCAGACATATCAACTGTCACATTTACTAACACTATGGCTTTCTGGCAAGCTGGGGTTTCAGTCTACTTAAAGATTTTTTTTTAGAGTGTATATAAAATTGTTTTAAACCACAGCCAACGCGCCTCGGGTAGTGTCAGGTTGAGATCACTTTAATAACCAGTTCAAACCAGCACATCGCCGGACTGTCTGAGGTCATGTGCAAGCCGCAGGGTACTGTGGTGCCGACACATGCACCCGTGATATGCTTGATAGATCAGCCTGCATGAAGCCTGAATGCAAACACCAGCAAGTCACAATGCAAAACAGTCTTTAACATGTTGTGCTACATTTATTACATTCCAATAACACTAATGACTCCCCAGTTCTGTAAAATTAGGAATCTGACACTGGGGGTTCCCACATTGTGTTACGAAATATAAAAATCATATTGCTTTGGAAAAAAAAGAATGTAATTTATATGATTGCTTAAGCAAATCAATTTCTAGAACATTCCTTGAACATGTAAACTCTGACAAACAGAACTGAAGCTTCCAGGATCCTCAACCTCAGTCACTTGTTTCACAAAAATGGTTTTTAATGAGATCCCCTTCAAGCCAGGACAATAGTACATCATAACTCATATTCCTCAAGAAGGTAACCATGGCAACTGGACTGATCACAAAACGCAGAAACCCAGTGTGTTGCAGCACTTCAATACCTGCTACATTAAAAAACAAACAGCAGGGAAACTTAAACTTCATCACCCAAAGCTTTATATTCAGTCCCGTCCTGGTGTAGGGGTTCAATCGCTCTGGAGACTTATGTAGCTTTGGGACTTGAACCAGCAATGTCCCTACAATTAATAACTTCCTGGTTTGTCAGAGAGACCAATATAAACAATTTGACTCATTCACAGTTTTATGCAGGTCACCAAAAATGACAAAAGAATTTTATAACAAATTATAAAATAATTAAAATGATCCCACATACTATAGAGATGTCATGGTGCTTTGTGACAGAAGCAGTAAAAGCCTACAGATGTTACAAGGTGCATATTCCTCTTGAATCAGTTGAGCTCTCTTGTCTTTGAGCTCCACTTCATAAGCATAGGACTTTGATCCCTGAAGAAAATGTTTGTGTTCTTACAATCAGCATAAGGAAAAATCTGGTTCCAGTGATTAGTTCCCATCTGGACGAATACGGTCAATCAGAAGTCAAACCTGTGCCAAACTGCAGAGGAACTACAGGGAAGAACTTGATGGTTTTAGCCAAAGATAGCTTGCTCAATGCGCCCCCTGCTGGTCTGTCACAGAACCTCCTCGTTCCAGATACTGCTTTGCCCTGGCATTACTGATCTTGGCCCCAAGATCTACAGGCTTGTCAAAGAAGTTGACCAGGGCCTGCTCAGTAAGAAGGGAAGCCAGGATTTGGGCAAAGCTGACAGTCCACTCACTGCTGGAGTCCGTGAGGGGCTGATCCTGCACCCCATCGTTGCCATGTGAGCTTTGGCTCCTGTGACCTGCTTCCCCGATCCGCAGCACAAGGCTGGTAACCGTGGCGATGGCCTGAAAGAGTTCGTTCTCCTGGGGGTCTTCATGAAACATGCTGTAGAACGTCTTGCAGAATTGGATGAACTCCCACTGCCAACAGAGGGTGGCAGACAGTACATTACATTACACTACATTACCATTAATTTAGAACAGTATTTCCCACTCTGGTCCTCGTGGACCCCCATTCGGTCCATGTTTTTGTGTCTACCAGGGAGGGAGCAAAGACATGGACCGTCTGTGGGTCCCCAAGGAACGGAATGGGAAGCATTGATCTAGAAAAGTGGTTTTCAGCCCTAGCAACAGGGTACAGCATTCCAGCCCCTCCAAGAGCATATGAACTCTATCTAACAAATTATCATTCTAATGAACCGAGACCTCCCTGGCGAGTGAAGCTGAAAGCTGTATAACGAGAAAACGCGGTTCCAATACTAAGAACCTTCTGCTCCTGCAAACTGCAATTCCTGTAGCTGCAACCAAGAACATGCAGTACAAGACAGGGACAAAACATGGTGGTGCTGGCGATCACACAACATGAACGCAACTGGTCCTAGCCAGTAGTGACGGCCAAATGAAGCTTCATGAACCGTTTGCTCTCTAGATGGTGCTCTCTGTTCATAAAAGGGCTCAAAGCATGCCTCAACGCAAACCAAGAGCACCATCTAGTGGGGTAGAAAAAATACAGCAAATGGTTCATGGAGCTTCATTTGGCCATCACCAAACCTGTATCAGTACCAGCCAGGTTACCTAATAAAAACTGTCCATTGACTGCATATGAAAATACAAAATAGGTAGCATTCATCGTTGTTTTATTGCTTTGCCTTACTGATTTATTGTCCACCATGATGAGGAAACTGACAGAAAAGAGACCAACAGCCTCCAGCGATGCGATCAAAGAAAAGCAAGGTACTGATCTCCCATACTCACTCTGAGTCTAACAGGACATATAAGCAATATAACAATACGATAATACCCACAATACACCATAACTGGTTCCATGAATCGGTCTTTTTTTAGGTAAAAAGTTATAGCTCTCATACTGCACTCCTCCTTATGAGCTACACTGCTTGAGAGATCATTTTTGATTGTCTCGCTGTTCCTGCCACAGATGTTCACGTGGAGACACTAGCCTGGCCACTATAGCACACTCTACTTGTATTTGTGCTCTAGCCCAGTGTTTCCAAATCCGGCTCTCGGGGACTCCCAGACAGTCCACACTCTACAAGAGGGAGGAAAGGATCATCCTATTCACACACTGAACGCAGGCCACAGTCTCTTGATGAGCCCGCACCTTCAGGTCATGCCCCTAGATTTCCACTATAGTAGTGCTTCCCAATCTAGCCCATGGGGAAATGTGGACTGTATGGCAGGGAGATGGGACGAAGCAAAAATGTGGACCATCTGGGGGTCCCCGAGGACCGGGCTGGAACATTGCTGTAGGCTGTGCTGATACACCAGTTCGGACTGTCACGCAAACCGCAGTGGCTGAGCACCACAGCTCAAGTGAGCTGACCTGCTTCATCAGCGGCAGCGGTTCATCCATATCCTTCTCCTTCTCCAGGTCCCTAAGCATCTTCTTCAGCTGCTCTTGAGTGTCGCCCATCTCCCCTGCAGGCAGAAAGTGAGAGACACCAGGCTGAGCTTTACTGAATGGGCATGTGCGTGAACCGAACATTATGCTCAAGTTAAAGTGAAGTAAACCATGTGCATTGTAGTTGATCACTGGCAGAGAGGCCTGAATGACAGCCAGCTCACAGCCTCTAGCTGACGTGCGTCATTCTGTGTACCTTAAACTGGCTAATTTCATGTTGCAGCTGAGCTGACTGAACAAGGGATCATGGTTATATTACATGTTTTAAATAACTTGCCCCGGTCCCACAGCTTCCTTTTCATTGTAATGGTGCTCTGATAGCTGCTTTCTTGTACAAAACCCCTAAAATAGGCCCTAAGTCACGACTACAGTCACATCTGTAGCCACTTTGAGAAGCGAATGCATGTTATCACCTGTGGGGACGCTTTGGGGGAAATTCTTCTCATAAGGATACTGAAAATGTGAAGAACAGGCTTAGTGCAGACGTTTCCAGGTAAGCCGAACCTGTTTTTGTGACGTTGTGGGGACCATCTTTCCAGTCCCCACACGGGGAAACTCATTTTTATAAAAATCCTTGACTCCAATCAAAAAACTAAAAATGTCAAAAGTCCTGTATTTTGTTTGGTCACTTAAGGCCAGGGCCGAGTGGGGGTTAAGGGTGTCATTGCTGGGATTACGGTTATGCCCACAGAAATGAATGGACGGTCCCCACAAGGACATGGCTACCTTTTATATATATATACATATATGTGTGTGTCTGTGAGTGTCTGAAAGAGAGAGAGATGGGGCTTTACCATTGGGAAGATTGACATACAGAGGCCTGGTGGAGGACAGCAAGGGACTCTTTAAAGGGGACGTGACGTCTTCATTCTCACATAGGGCTAAGCAAAGTATGGTCAGAAAAAGGAAGTCTTTAAATATAATACATTATGAAACATCAACCTATACTGAAGCTCCCCAACTGGTGATATGATTACATTTTATTCTGGGTGAAAAGACGACAACTTTGAGTCAAACTGTTGCCCAAGCACAGAACATGATGGGAAGGACTCCACCACACAGACTCACACTCACCTGGGGGAATGTGCAGGCGATACAGGTATCTAATCTTCTCATTGAGCTCCTCACAGTACATTTGGTCTGCAAAGGCAGAGGGGTCATTACATTACTACAGTCTTTCATATTCACATTTAATTCCATTACTGAAACCAAATGCATCACCATGTAATGGATTAGTGCAATGTTTCCCATCAGGGTCCCACAGATGGTCCACATTTTTGTTCCCTCCCAGTTCCCTGCCAGACAGTCCATGTCCTTGAGTCCTCTAGGACCAGACTGGGAAACATCAGTTTAGTGAATGACTCTAGCTGTTCCTCGGCGCATACCTAGCCACCGGGCAAACTCCCTGAAGCTAATGTAGAGGTCCTGGTCCTGGTCGAGCAGGGTGAAGGTGCGGCGGGCCACGGTGGCAGTGTGCGCTCCGCATGGCCAAGGGGTCAGCAGTTGGTAGAGGTGCTGGAACTGCGGCCAGTCCAGGCGGTACTGCTCTGCATACGTCCGCGAGGGATCGTGGTGCCCCAGTGCGTCGTAGGCCTCATCAGCACCCCAGTACAGGGTGATGAAGTGTTCCCCCTAGGGATAAGGGCACATGGAGTGCATGGATTCATACTATACATATTCAGTGGCTGCATCCCTTTTGCCCCACCGGGTACACACTTACACATTACCACACTTGGGGGGAACATTCACATGCTTAGCGAAAGTATCCAAGTATGTCCCATTCCTGAAATAAGCCAAGTGCAGCACACTTATCGCGTACTTTATCTACATTTCAGCAAATACTGCATGGAAACAGTCTTTGACCAAGTATATAGACCACAATGCACTGCATCAGTGATGACTAACATTTACATCGAACTCAAGGAAATCTGTCAGCATATCAGAGCCCAGCATGTCTCCTAAGAACTTTCAGCTTAAGTGAGCGAAGTTGTATAAAGAATGTTTATTTAGCTTAGGCTACAGTGAAGGACATCCCCAAACAGAGTTAACACAAATGATAAAATGGTTGTGGGGTATGGGGTATTACACACTTGTATAAAGTTTAACCACAGTGCAAATTAAAGCTCACACAATTCTAAGAGTGTACTCTAAGAGTGGATACTGTACACATTCAACTGCCCCCAGGGTCTCTGCAGTAAAATCTATGTACATCTTTTAAGTGGAGGGAAATTTCCAGAAATATAAAAGTCTTTGAAAAGGTTAAGGAGGTGTGGTCATATGGGAGGAGCGACTTTCCCATTGGCTTCCAAAGGAGCCCAAAATTGGCCCAAACAGAGACATCCATTGTTTTATCTTTGTCCTATGCGATTTTAGTACCACACTCTAAATCTGATTTAAGTTTGTTTACAATGCCAGTTACAAACACCCCATAAAATCCTGTTTTATGCTTAAAATTGCTTTCCTTCCTGTAATGCTTTTGTAAGACACCAAGTTAAAGACTGAGAGTATGGTAATCATCAAGGTGACTAGCTTGGCTCATGGGATGAAATGACCCATTCTGGTGAACAATTTTGACCAGAACTACCAATTTAAGTCACCATCATTACTGTGCATCTGTCTTATCGGATAGAAAAAAGGAAATGATTTTGATCACACTGCAGTTAAATGGTGAATAACTGTTCATGTCATCTTGTCAGTAAAATGTCTCAGATGTAGTTGTTGATTATGTGCACATGCATCTGATTTAAAGCTGTGATACAGAAGTAGCTATGCAGCCTAGAGAGCATGTGCACAACTGCCACTCAGGACAAAATGGACACGCTCATCAAATGTCAATTCAACCCCCGCCGCAAACCTTGAAGAGGTCGTATGCGTCACCCAGCTCCTCTGCAGAGATGGACACGTCTGGAGTCACGACCCTGAGCTGCAAGGAGAGACGGATGATGTGAAGGAGACAGAGGAGGAGACAGAAAGGGGAGGAGATGAAGGAGGAGATGGTGGATGAGCAGAAGACCGGGGAGTAAATCGGATGAAAATGAGAGAGGAGGAGGAGAGGATGGAAGAGGAAATGGTGGATGAGGAGGAGAGAGGAGAAGACAGGATGGGGAAGAGACAGGAGGAGGAAAAGACAGAGGATGAGGAGGAGACAAAGGTCAGCAGAATGTGGGGGTGAAGCTGGATGCTGTTATACTGTCACATGACAAATTTATCAATAGTCGTTTATTTAAACTGGGGCCAAAACATTTAAATTAAATTCTTAATAACAGTTAGAGGTGCTACAGTAAATGTGTGTGCGTGCGGCTGTGTGCGTGTGCGATGCACTCACTGCGTTCTCTTTGGCAGTGTCCTCGTGCGCCTGCAGCACCTGGATCCTGTGCCTGCATCTCAGCTGCTGCACCTGCCGCACTGTCAGATCTCCGAATTTCTGCAGAGAGACGCTGGGCTTCAGGCTCAGGCCTGAGCAGGCGGCCAGCTCCCCAGCAGGGAGACGCATTGCCCTCCACATTCTCTATGACATGTGCACGGGCTGGTAGGAGCTAATGTTACACAATAAACACCCCCAACAGTGTGGCTCAGTGGAGAGCACAGTGACTACCCCCCCCAAGGCTGTGGTTTTGATTGCCTCCCTGAGTCTTCCTGGGAACTCTGCATTCCTCCAAAAGTCTAAATATAATGTTTATGGAATATGGCGGCCCTTCAGTGTGTATGCATATATTCCCTTATGATTAGTATCCTGCCCTGTACTTCCTGAGCCAGCACGGGAGAACAAACTGACTGAGGACAGATGGATGAAGATTTCTGTGTTTTTATTAATTTTATTATTTACTACGTTTACATTGGATCCATTCCCATACCTGAACAGAAGGGAGGGAATGCTCCCGTAGGTACTGCTAGGTATTACATCAGGTACTGTTCCATGTGGTGGGATTGGAGCTAAAATGTACTGGTCCCCGCTAGTCTCGCCCGGTCAGGAGGCGAGCTCACCTCGTAGGACTGTCGGATCAGCTCTGATATCTGCATGGTCCCGCCCTGCTGGCCATCTGCAGTCTCACATGAGCCCTTTGTAGGGGGCTCATTGTCTCTCACACCATCCAGGAAGCTGTTGGGAGGAGCGGAGCAGATGGGGTCGGGGCCCTTGAGAGACTTGACACAAACAGCAGAATCCCCTCATAAGTCTCTCATCCTGCTTCCGAACACTAAGCCAAGAGAAGTAATTCTTAGTCTTAGTGTACCGGGGTGCCCAACTATTTCTCCCCGAGGGCCAAATTCCATCAGCAGTTCAAAGCCAAGGTCTACTGTGAAAACACCAACCGGGGAGATGGGGGTGCAGGGGGGTCAGAATCAGTTGTATTTCGATCCAGATGAGGAGATGCCAGTTAGTGACCACTGTTACAGCTAGCACTGGATTGTCATAACTGCTAAACTCTAAATTACGCTAAATTCCTGTCAAGTACAGATGGGTGATAAGCCAACATGTGAACCACAACATTTTTCATGCAATATGGATTTTAAGGGAAAACATTGTAGCATGTTATTTATTACATCCATTTACAAAAGTGGCAATTGAGATGTACAGATCACAACTTTAAAGACACTCAATTATGACATTTTAGAAGCTGTAGAAGTTCATGTAGATTGTTAGACATTTTCAAAGGGTTCATAAACTGAATACAAAACATAAACCGTTTTAACCCACTGTTATTGTCATGGTACTTTTAAAAAAAGGTAAGTTATGATTCCACTGCACTGTGTCTCCTTGTTAAATTATGATGGCAAGTGAAGCAAGACCTTCCTGTCCTGGAGAGCAGCAGTGAGGGCTTCACTTGTAGGCATGCAGTTCCTCAGCAGAGAGGTTGCAGTGTGGTTCTCCGCACTCCTGCCTACCTGGTGAGCACCATGAGGACCTGCCCGTCGTCAGCAGCAGCGGCGAGCGACTCTGCATTGGCATCCAGCACCGCCAGGCCCAGGCGCAACATGGCCGTCACGCCGTGCAGGAAGAAGCAGTCGACGACTCGCACAGCGCAGGCGAAGGGCAGCGCACTCACGAAGAGTGTCAGGAACCAGGAGAGTGACGCCGAGGACAGTACCGCCAGGTCACCCACACGCTCCGCCAGCTCGGGCAGCCGCTCCCGGATCAGCTCCTCGAACACGGACTGGTCCACCTGTGCACCTGGGCGGGGGGGAAAATCACGCAGGTAAACAACGTGCGGGACAGACAAGACCAGAAGATCTTGGGTGCGATAATCTGGTTAAATGGTAATGGTTAAGACAGACTGGTATAAGTGAAATACGTGAGACACACAGGTGACATGCAGGCAGACACAGACATCCAGAGCAAAATTGGAGCACGCACCGATGACCCGGCGGTTGAAATAGTCGGGCAGCATCCTCTCACAGATGGCCACAAGCAGCCAGAAGGCCTCCTCCTCTTTGGTATAGAGTAGCATCACCGAGGCCAGAATATTCATGGACTGCATGGAAGCACAGAAACACCAGAGATCCAGTGCATTATATGAATGGTCTGCTGGCATGTGGATGGCAGAGTTCTGGGGCACTGCTATTGTACTTTTGAGTGGGACTGCACGATATATAGTTTCAGCATCGTCATCGCAACGTGCGCATGCACAATAACCACATCGCAATACATGCAAAGTCAAGTAAGACATTAAATGAAACGTCACGCTTTTTTGCTGCTTGATGCAAAAGGAAAACTCGCATGGTTCGCCGTTTCCATGCCTGACCGGCAAGAGAAGTCTGTCTGATATAACATGTCTGATTTAAGTGTTTTTGGATGCACAGAGTTTGTTGCTCGGGTCAGCAATCACAATTAGGGCTGGGCGATGTGCGAAATTAATATCGATACAGCGTGTTACGCGCATGCAATTCTCATATTGCAAAGACCGTGATATCTGAGTTGACATCTGGCTTTTTTATACCTTCCTACGTCCAGACACTAACGCGGTACACAGTATTTTCAAAACAATGTTATTTTGCAGTACAGTTCTGGTATTTTGAAATCTTGCTGATAAGATTCGCAGAGTGCTGGAGGGTTTAAGTTTTGCTAAAGCATTTTTACTTTGTCACAGGAAACAGAACTTAGCAACCACTGCAATTTTGACTGTTATGACAATACATGAAACTGAGTTCCAAAGTCCTTTAGTGAAATTATGAAGTACCAGCTGCAAAGCTAACCACATTTGCCTACAGCCTACAGGAATGAGTGTGTTTTCCAACAGGAACAAAGAATCCCAGCATATTTTTATCAGCTGAGCCGCCCATTACCACCACTGCCTCTCTGTCTCTGTCACATAACATGCTGAGTACATCAGGCCTGCAGACCGCGAGCTGAAACTGCCAGACAGACGTTTGGGTGGCTGGGTCAGGCCAGAATCCATGGGGATCCTGAGGAGAGCCCATTAATCCCCGCAGCAGTGATCAGCCTGACACACTCATGCAGCCCCCCCACAGAGAAACCTCTTCAGCTAGACGGTAACAGAGGTCCTCCAGACCGCCGGAGAGATGATATGCGGCAGTGTGGGGGTGGGGGCCTTGTTCAGTCCCCACCCTGACTAATATCTCTATGAAAGTGATATTATATTACATGCCTAACCAATTCCAATCGCTTTTCCTCTCCAGGGACGTGAAGGCAGTGCCTAAGGGGCCAAACCCCAGGCGGTGTAAGGTACAGACAGGGGTATACCCCAGAGAGAATGCCTGTGCGGATCACATTACATCACGTTATTTTCTGATATAGTGCCGTCCTGTTCATACTCCACACCCAGACTAAAGACAGATTCCACGCTGAGGCCAAGACGGCAGTATTAGCTGGTTCAGCAATGTGGATGGGCCCACTCCAGCCCACCTCTGACCCCGAGGAGGACTGTGGCGGGGGGGGGTGCTATTATGACATAGGCGGTGAAGGTGAAAGGTGATGATGTGAAGCACAGCAGTGCGGGGAGTGGGGCGGCTGGCTGACCTGGCAGTATCCAATCTTAGGGTTGCGGTGGGCATAGGCGGTGAGCACGCGGCGCAGCGCAGCAATGCCCGCGTCGTTCTGGAAGGCCGGGTGGTCGGGCAGCGATCGATGCAGGTCACGCTCGATCTCCTCTGTGGCCAAGCTGCTCACGCCCATGGAGGCCTTCAGCAGGCCTGCATACTGGTCCCTGTGGGCCGCCAGTTCCGACGAAGCACCTGCCCGTGTGCCGTGGAGAACAGGCACGTCAGCAGGAGCCTAAGGGTCCTCAAGGATGGACTCTCTAAGGAAACCTCTATGTGAGTGATGTGAATAGTGACCAATCATGGCAGCAAAAAAAAAATCAGGGAAGCAGCACCCAATTAATGAGAGCCACCATCTGCATGGAAAGCACATTAGCCGTCGTTAGCATGTATACGATTTACAGACTGAGCCACATTCAGCTCAGTTCAAAGGAGAAGCCAAGGCACAGATATTTTATATGTAAATGATTACTTTATATCAGTGGTTCTCAAACTCGGTCCTCAGGCCCCACTGCCCTGCTTGATTTCCAGCTATCCCTGCTCTACACACTGCTGATTACCTGGATCAGGTGTGTTCAGTCAATCAGAAGCTGAAAGACAGCTGGGACTTGTGTGTGGGGCAGGGATAGTAGGAAAACAAGCAGGGCAGTGGGGCCCGAGGACCGACTTTGAGAACCACTGCTTTATATACAACAGTACTGAATACTCTATATAATACCCTGCAGATCCTGTAGCATTCTTAGCACAAGGGCTTATATCACTGTTTAGATGCAGATGAGCCTATTATGGAGCAACAATTTGATCATCAAATTTTGGAACATTTCTGATGTTTGTCTAGTCCCTACTCAGACAGGAGCTGCCCAGGGTTAAAATAAATCCACTGCAAAGGTGGTTTGCACAGACGAGAGAGGGCACAAAGTCATTTTTATTGTGGAAAAAACAGCTACAACGTTTGGCCCACTTCTGCTTGACTCAATACAAGAACCCCAAAAAGAAGAAGTGAAAATAGCCAGGAGGGCAGTGTGATGATAGTGCCCTTCTTCAGTTCTAATTTTACCATGACTTTTTTCACCCCCCACCTCTTGCCTAGCACCTACACCTTCCTATGCCCATCCCTAACCAACCTGAAAAGGTCAGCCAGAGCTCTCCCCGCAAAGATTCCGGGATCCCCATGGCAACCAGCTTCCAGGCAGTCTCGGTGCGGAACATGTGGATGCCACGGCCGTAGTCGGAGAAGTGCTCCTCCCACAAGTGCACCAGCCTGTCCTCTGCAGTCTGCAACATGCACAGACACAAGCTCATTAAAATCTTGCTGAGTGGAACACACAGATATTGCAGACTAATGACTACCCAGCAAAAGTTATCACAGATAGTAACTTCTGACAAATCAACAGGCTTCAGTGCTCACAGGATGGGGCAATGGAAAAAAACTATAATCAGATGAAATTATTAACAGGCTTCAAGTCTGGCTCTGGCTTTTGTTACAAAGCAGACATTGGGAGTCTGGTACTGCAAAAACTAAATTAAAAGTCTTTCGATACTCAAACTAGATTCAAACAAAATGACAAAACAGGAATTATGTCAGTGAATGTCTATAATAGGCTTATGCATCAAGGTCCTCCTGTCTTGTAAATGTATACTTTATTTCTGTAATATTTTTGTATTGAGAAATAATTTGTATTTTTAGCAAAATAGTGCCCCAGCATTTCAGATGTCACCAAAAGCTAGAGAAAAATACAAGCAAAACACAGCCCTCCAGCACTATAATGAGTCAATCAAACCTGACCAATCATTAACAAGCCTGACAGTCAGACTAATCAATGCCTCCCAAACGTTTCAGTCAGTCAGTAACAGCTTGTGACGCTCAGTCACGCCGGTACTCACAGACGCGGCACTTTGGGCGGCAGGCTGCGAGCTGTGATAGGTGTCCATCAGGGCCTGATTGTTCACCGTGTTCATCACAAAGTCTTCAGGAGGCTCCGGCCTGTTAGCCTCAGATTCCAGGGTGTCACAGTGGAAGCTGACCTATTTCAAATGAAGCAGAGGCTCAGAAAGGATTTCATTATTTTAAATCCTAAACGTTGACATTAAATGTAAACCTATGATGATTTTAAGTGAATTTTCGACATTAATTGTCATTACAAATATTAATAGGTCGACTTAATACATGTTCTATGAACTAGGACTATGGGTATTCAGAGCACCAGGATCAACCTGTGTTTGACAGCCCTGTTTGTACCAATGTTCTCCAAGCCAGGTTCTATGAATTTCCCATTAACCAGATTCTAGAAGTGCTCGATAAGGAGAAATGGACAATCGAGGTTCTGTTGCTGCTAGAGCGCCATGTTCTATGTGGTGGTGAGCATGGCGTGATGAGGTGCAGTACCGTGGTTCTCTTGTGCTGGCCCCTCAGGGAGCGTACCCTGTCCTCCAGGCTGGCCACCAGCGCGTCCCGCTCCGGCAGCTCGATCAGCTGGAAGGCCCGCTGGCCACGCACGCTCACGATGACGGGCGCAGGCAGCGCGCTGCTGGTCTCCGGCTTCTCCACGGACAGCACCTGGAGTCACAGGGACGACAGGCTCACATGAATGATCTGCACGTGTGTGAATGTCAGTCGCAACAGCACTCACTGATGCTCGATTCAAAGCCACGCCCATTCCTCCGCTTTCAAAGCCACGCCCATTCCTCCGCTTTCAAAGCCACGCCCATTCCTCCGCCTTCACCGCCATATGCTCATCCTGACCCACAAAGAGTGTGACCTGCAGCTGACATCAAGCCCACGTGCCTCTGCCAGGGGGATGAGCAGGCTGCAGTGACCCTCCTCCCGGCTGACGAATCCAAGGTAGCGGTCAGTGGCGTAGAGCGTGCCGGCGGTGTGGCACCGGGCGTGAGGAGTCCACAGGGAGCAGGTGGCCACGTCCCTCAGGGCCTCGCTGCAGGGGAGCCTGAACTGAGCCAGAACATACTCCTTCAGGGCCTGCTGCTCCAGAACCCTAGAGACCCAGGAATCAAGGAGAACCAAGGCTTGAGCTGTTTTACATTTATATTTCTCACACTCTTTGATAACCAAATGGGTGGCTGTGTGCTGCTCAGGAGTTTGGGACACTTTGCCTGTGATCAGAAGGTCTCCAGTTCACATCCCTTGGTCGGCAGAGTGATGTCACCGTTGGGACCCTCGAACACGGTCTTTAACCCCCAGTTGTTCTGGGGACTGGCTGACCCTTTATTCTCAATTGTACATTGTTTTGGAGAAAAACATCTGCTAAATGAATGTTTTTTTTATTGTAAATAGGATTAAGCAGTACTGGTTTAATTACATTCGTTTCTTCATTCTCTAAACATGAGAAACTTTCTTGTTTGAACAAAATGAAGTGATCAAGATGGATGGCAGACAAGTATATCAACAGATGTGCAACCAGGATCCTCTAAGTTTAGAACAGTGTAAACAGAAGTCTAGCTTAACACAGGAAATGACAGCTAATGTATATTCTGCTCAGTCTCCCAGGCGAGGCCATTTAGACGGTTATTTTCACCTGATGGACCAGAGTGCAATTTCTCACGCCAACCTTGAGCAGTGCCCTGCAGCGCAGTGTTAATCTGTCAGCCAGAGCAAACACGCCGTGCTAAATTCTGCCCCTTAATCTCGACTGTTGGTGGCCGCTGACGCGATGGAGCATTTGAAAGTCACTTGACGATAAGCTCACTATGACAGCCTGCTAAATGACTCCTGGGCACATTGTGAATACGTGCAGGTGCACTGTGCAGCCCAGTAGCTTGGAGATTTGCAGTTGTGTTGCGGGCTTGAATCTCATGGCCAGCAGAGTAACCATGTTATCTGTGTAACACGACCTTCACCCTGATTGCTGCCAGATGCTCCCTGACCTCAGCCTCTCATCACTTTCACGCCACTTTGGATACAAGTAGTAACTATGGTTGGGTATCTGCACTCCATTTGATTCAATTCAATATCGATTAGATTTCAGTTAAAATACCAATTCTACTATAATAGGAAAGCAATTCTCAGAGAACTAATGCTGTAAGTTGTACAAGGAACCCTCTAACTTGGTGCATTATGAAAAATATTAATATGTGCTTTAAGAATGAATGAACTTTGTTTCTTTCAGATTAGACGTTTTCACATCTGGATGGCGTCTCGTTAAATAGTTCCGGAGATCTGTGGCGTTTCCACAATACCCTTCCATTTTGCACTTCCATTTACATGCGTTTCGCTCTTGTCCAGCTCCTCACATGGTTTTTTTTATCCATTTTTGTTGTGAGATCTCAGTCTTGCATGGCCAGCCTCGCACAACAACAGGGTTAAAGTGTCATACATCCACGAGAAAAGGCCATCGACTGTAAAAGGCATATATTAAAAAATAGAGCTCAGGATTTTATAAATCGATATCGAATTACGCATATGAAGGGAGTCGATTTTTTAAACCCAGTCCTATAAATAACTGGATCAAAAGTAAGCAGCTAAGTTTGTTTTTCTCTTTACAATTAAAACATGATAAGAGTCACGTAAGCAATATCCCTGCAAAGGAAACAGCAGCGGGGGTCCGCCGGCCCCTGCCCAGCGGCTGCCGGATGAGGCCGCTCCCCAGTTGTGCTGTTGATGGCTGTTTGCAGCAGCTCACTCGCTTATTTTGTTCCTCTTCCTCAGGCTCAGCATCCACAACTCCCTCCTGTTTTATATTTATTACTCAAAGGCTACTTAGAGATAAATCCCCCCCTCTATTCCAAATCCCAGTTGCTTTGAGGCTTCAGGACACACCGAATCCTCCCGCTGTTGCCAGGGGCACATGGCAGCTTCACCCAGACAGCTCATGTTCTGCGTGGACTTTCACACACTGCACACACAGACTCCTCACATTCCACCATATTAGATGTGCATTCCTGCCAAATACAGGCAACACCCACTATCCCTGCAGAGATCCATCCTTCTCAAGCTGGCCTTACTGCTTAAGGTCCCCCCTCAGAGGCTGACATCTTAGTAATGTGCCCCGCTAGCTTAAGGCCACACCCACCCCAGACTGACCACTTGGTACTATACCCTGGCTACTTAAGGCCATACACTCCCCCCCAGGACTGACCTCTGGGTACTATGCCCCGGCTGCTTAAGGTCATATACCCCCCCCGGCTGCTTAAGGCCATACACCCCCCCAGACTGACCTCTTGGTACTATGCCCTGGCTGCTTAAGGCCATACACCCCCCAGACTGACCTCTTGGTAATATGCCCTGGTTGCTGCAGGCCCTGGTCCAGCTCAAAGGCCTCATTGTCCAGCAGCCTGCGCAGTGTGATGTTGGCCAGCTGTACCATGGTGCCAAATGCTTCCTCCACACTGAGGAACATGGAGAAGTCCCGCTGCCGCCGATGGGTCGTCACGCGGACAGTGTCCCTCAGGAGGCTGGTGGAGACCCGCTCCAGCTTGGTCACCTCCACCCAGGGAATCACCATGTTAACTGTGGGGCAGGAAAGGCACTGGTTTGAACTAACTTATACTCTCAGAAGCACACACAGAAACACAGCTCAATCTGCATGGGCACACACAGATCGCACACAGAGAATACACAGCACACACCACACAGACCGCAACAGCATACACAGGCCGCACACAGAGTACACACAGAACACAGACCACATACAGACTGCACACAGACCACACATCGCACAGACAGCATGCACCACACAGACCACACATAGGGTTGCAAAGGAGTGGTAAATTTCCAAAAACTTTCCATTCCATGGGAAGTTAAGCTGGGGAATTTTGGAAATATTCCAAGTTGGAAACGTTTCATGGGAATTACCAGGAATATATGGGAATTAGCAGAAAATTCCCAGAATTTTGAAACCCTAACCACATACACCACAAAGACCGCATACACAGAATACACCGCACAGGCTGCACAGTGTAGTAATGATACAGAAACAAACGGTAGCACAGTGAACAAATGAACACATGCGGCTAGGTGACAGCGGACCTTCCTTTCCCAGAAGGAATGAGTAGAAGGCCATGTGGTTGGTGCTGAGGTACAGCCAGCCCTGCCGCGGCACGTGGCCCTTCCAGCAGCAGCAGGAGTAGAATGTCACCAGCTTCTCTGCAGTGGGCAGGGCGAAGCGCAGCTCGAACTTCAGCCGCGTCTCACGGAACTTCTCCGGGTCATCTTCCTGGGCAGCCTGGCTGCTCCGCGCCTCCTCCGCAATGAGCCCCTGAGACAGGAGGGAGGAGGGACAAGGAGGAACAGAGGAGAAAAAGGAAATGGAAGATGACAAAAATGGAAGGATATGTGAAAATGGGCATTATGGAAAGTGAAAAAGGGGAAGGGAGGAAGGAGAAAATAAGAGAAAGAGGGAAATAAACGCAGAATGAAAGACAGAAAGAGCAGGAGGAAGGGAGAGGTGGGGGTGAGGAAACAAGCAGGGGGTGACTAAGGTGCAAGGAGGTGAAACAGAAGGCAGCCACATGTGATTGAGTAAACAGGACTTGCCCCCCCAGTGGTGACAATACCTTCACTTTCCCTTTGACAAAGCTGGTGATGTCCTCCTTGTTCTCAAACACTGACAGCGAGTGCAGCAGGTTCTGGACCAGCCAGTCCCAGTGCATGTTCACCTCTTCAGCCCCAGCTCCTGCTCAACAGCAAGCGATGGTCAGCGAGCCACAGCAAGGGGCAAAGTGGGACGTGTGGAGTGACAGAGCAGAGCATCCGCATGGCAAGGAAGCCCTGGCCCTGAGTGACCACTATGTCCAACTAGCATAGTCTGGTTTGATTCAAGATCGTTTGTCACATACATGTTATTCCGTGAAATGCAATACCCAAGTCGCTCCTACACTGTGCAATAAAAAAGTAGAAGAAAAAGAAGAGACAGCAATAAAATTTAAATTTTAAGTAATAGACTAAGGTAATGAAGAATGAAAAATATATACAAGAAAACAGGGACAATGTGCATGAGCAATAAAGTAACAGTGTACATCGTTTATGGTAGTGAACATTGTTTATTTTCAGTATTTGCACTATGTACAAAGTGGCACTGTGCTGGAGATGGTGGATCAAGTGTACAACTGACATTGCATACTTTCTGCATTATATAAAGAGTGAGACATGAAGAAAGGTGTGCATTTGGCCATATTATTAAAATAGCAGCATGGCATTAATTAGAATTATATGAGGTGTGAAATAAGTGTGGTGTGTAAAGATCCAGACTTTGGAAGAACAGAAGAAGAACCTTAGGCTTTGAATGCAGCGTATCAGAGGCTCAGCACTAACTGCAGAGCTCTGGTGGACGATGGAGCATTTCTGGGAGCTTACCACTAGCGATGACCCAGCTGACCTGTGAGCCAGGGGTCTGCAGGAGGATGCGGAATGGAGCCACCCGGGCATTGGAATCCAGCACCGTATCCAAGGCCCCCACCAGCAACCCTGCAGGCACGAGCCAGGACAGCATACGGTCACTGTCGGCGTCACCACGTGATCCCTGTGGCCCCAGCACCCTCAAACACATTCACAGGCAGATTTACACCTCAAGGTGAGCTTTCGCTTAAGCCGTCAAGGCTGGTTCCCATGAGTCAAGTCAGGAGTTTTATTTGTCACATGCACACAGAGCACACGGTGAAATGTGCCTCTGTAAGCACAATGTACAATTAAAAATTACAAAAAACATACATACATATACATATATACACACACATACATGTATACATATATACACACATATATTATACATACAGTATGAACATGTATACAGTATGTATTTATTTGTATATATACACATAAATATATATGCACATCATTCATATATAATGTGTGTTGTGTAACATATATATAACATATTATATACACATTGTGTAACATATATAGCATATAACATACAGTGACATACAGTGTTAGGCTGGTCCTGGGACATAAACAATTAATCTGGAGCCCAGATATCCACCAATCTTCCCCACCAACCGTGAACCCAACCACCTGCCCAAAACTAAAGCATGGGTCCAGCCCCCTTTGGAGGGCCTTAAAATGCGCTTTTGTCTGGAATGGCCATAAACAGCTTGTTGTGCAAATTAAGCCCAGTAAACTTAACAGGCAGCAAGGTGATTATCCTCTCGTTCAGCTTTACTGCTCAGCACTCAGGGATGACAGGGGAAAAAAAGGATAACTAAAGAGCTCATTTCAAAACTGGCCGGGATTTTCAGCACCTGTCTGATCGTATCCAGGCCCAAATTCAGTAACATTTTCTCTGGAACCAACAGCGCCCCTTGCTGTTCCACCCCCCATAAAAGCAAAAGCCATTAAGCATCCATGACATAATGGCAGCTTGAGGGAAAGAAAAAGCACTCTGTCAGCACAGAGAGCTCATCCCACAGAAGGGCCAGCCTCAGCCTGCAAATGACATTATCTTCGGGGGGGGGGGTCACTGCATGCTCAACAGCACAGCAGAGTACCAGTGGCTGATTGAAGCAATCTGCGTTTCCCACAACGATGTCACTTCCTGCGGTGACACCATCTGTTTGGAGCTCGTTATTAGAGCCGGGCCTGTTTCCCACAGCCACTCCTCGGGGTTTCTCTCTCCTCATTTTAATGGTGGATTTCTCACTCAGAGAGCTTGTCTGCCTTCTGAATGTCAGTCTCAAGCAGGTACGAGAAGCAATTTCAGATTTTTGTTCACCAAATGGCAAGAAATTTTCCTGACCACAAGGCAGTAATGGAAAGAAAAATAAAGTAAATGAAAAACACCCAATTCTTTGTACGGTGGAAACAAGATGAATTGTTCAACAAATACAGACAAGCCGTAGGTTACGAATAAGGTACATTCCCTAAGTCTGTCCAAGTCTAATTTGTAAGTAAGTTGGAAAAATAGCAATACAGTATATGTATGTGTGTCTGTGTGTGTGTCTATACACACACACACACACACAAAACCAGTCAAAGGTGTTTTGCACACCACAGGTTTTCCATTTATTTCATAAACTGCAGATTTTTAATTCTTAAGCAAAGAGTGAGTGAAAAGTGAAAGCTGAGTGAACAACTATAAATGAAAATATAAGTAAAATAAAACAAGTTTCCTTTATCATATGGAAAGAGTATGCAAGAGTCCGTGTCTGACATTGTGCTAAATGGTGGCGTGGTGATGGCACAGTGAAATTCTAGGCTGTCCTTTAACTTTAAATGCACTAGTTAACCGTTCCATCCCATAAACAGAGCAGTATTTAATGTCCCCTGTGGAAAGAACGCCTCGAATTTTCTCTGCTGTTATAACTGCTAGAGGCGGTTACTTTGATGAATCAAAGATATTACATTTCCTTGCTAACAAAGGTACTCAAATGGTTAACACACTGTAATATTTTTGTTAGAAAAAAATAGTTTTAGTAAATGTTAAGTAAGTAATGTGCAAATGTCGAAAATCTTAGTGTGTTGAAAAACATTTGACTAGTACTCAAATAATAAGTACCTACATGCACTGTACTGCCGGTCAAGCCGGCAAACCGCTGAAGCCATGTTTTCACATGCGTCATTAAGTAGAGTTCAATCAGACAGATCTCTTTTTGCCAGATCAAATAGCCATTGGTGTAATAAAAAAGTGTAAATTTTCTCAAAATGCTGGTATTGTACCATTTTCAAAACTCAAGCCAAGCGGGGCACGGCCCAGGGCTACTACTGAGTTTTTTTCCCCAGTACTGGTTTAGCACGCAACCCTGACATATACACACACTGCTAGCAGCCGAAACCAAAGCCACAGCTCCAGGTGCGAGATCACAATGCTAACTATAGCGCCTCCGTATCAGCGATTACTGCTACAAACAGAGAATGGAAAACAGAGCAAATCTGCCTGTAAATATTAACCCTTACAGAAATGCACTTACTACAGCATTAGCAGAAGTAAGTGAAAGAGAACAAACAGAAGCCGCCATGAGTAACAGAGGTAAGTATGCATTTATCGCTTGCAGGACTGAAATAAAGCAAGCCGGTTATACAGCCACAATCCTAGGCTGTCAGCCCTACATAAATAGCTGCGTGGTGTGTCCATATTGATTAATTTAATTCTTTGCTAATCTAATCCCAGGAATGCAACACCTATCTCAACTCAGATTCATATTAACCATGAGCAATGAATCCAGTCCACACTGTACCCCTGCCCTGTACCCTATGCTGCCTATATCAGGCTCCCAGCCCTACCAAATGACCCAGACCAATATAAGTCATTATAAGGTGACCGATGGATGGATGGATGGATGGATGGAACATCTGATGCCATGGGAACAGGTTACTAGTGAACCAGCCCAGGGTCAGAGCAACAACCATAAAAACAGATTTGTTTTGGAGAATGTAACAGTGACAAATGACTGCACAAACTTAAATATCTAAATAAATCAGGAACATCTTCAAGAAGGAAAAGAAGTTCTCCGCTTCCTGGCACACAACAAAAAATGGATCCGGCAGCTCCTTGATCTTGATCCAGCAGATTTCCCCGCTCAAAGATGCCTATTAAACCTGGCAATTGGCTGGTGGGGTGAATAAGGTGTGTTTGAGCAAAGTAGTCTGCAAACTGTGGTGGAGAGTGGCCTTCCCGGACCAGAATTGGGGAACCCTGGCTCTAAATCTTAGAAATTTCCCCACAGCATTTTATAACAAAGAATTTTAAAAATGAGTTATCAGCATGAATCTTGCTGATGGTTGTCGCTTTGGAACCTTGTGACTGCATCTTTGTACTGCTGGCTTACATGCTGTTTCCCGAGTTGGTGATATGAAGGAAAGAACAGAAGGAACATATTGTACACAACAATTTTATTTTACAATATTACTGTCTAGCTAGTTATTAACTTTACATGTAGTCATCTGTGCAAATCATGACCTGAAACCTATTTGTTTCCTTCTATTTGTTCCCTAAAGGGTGCTTGTGAAGAAGGAAGTGGAACATCCCTTTAATAAAATAGAAAAGTCCTTGATTTTGAAGACGTAGGCCTATTCCCATTCTGGAATTGTGTCAAACGATGTTTCCTTTTTACTCTTTCTTGGTTTATGAAAACTAATTTTGCCAGGAAACAGAGCAGGAAGGAAAAATAGATTTCTTGACAGAGGATCTTATCCGTCGTTAATTCCAACCTATGGCTTTATGAACCACGTTTTTATTATGGTAATACTATACATAACCACCATTCCCACAGCCGTGAGAAAGTTATGGAATACGGAAACGCTGGTTTGAAACGGGGCGTTGCAGTCCATGCGACAATCTGCAAGTTTATCAATCAAAATCACGAAATCGTGAAACTTAATATCAATCGATAGATCACTAGCGACAATCACCAACGCAATGACCAAGCGCAACTGACGCCAAGTAATATACAAAGACTCAGTCCAGTATTTCGCTAACGACTTTTACTTATAACTAGCTACCTGTCAACCAGAAGTTATGTAAAATCTTTTAACATATTTATCATTGAAAGCTAAATGTATCCTAAATCAAAGGTTCCAGGCTCAGAAACGAATTAATACCAGTTTTGGGTTTTTTTTGTGATGTGAAACATAATATACTGCAGATACAAAGAATAATGATAAACAGGGAAATCATTTAAAATATGTGATAACATAATGGCTACGTTCATCATAGTATCAATTAGTATATATTTTATTTATAGAAAGTATAAAAATAAGCAACTTCCTTACTGCCCAGCACTGGCGAAGGAGCTCTGTTTCTGCCAAGTCTGTGCATGCACGGCTGCGCGTTTTCTCCATAAACTTTGAGCTGCTTCGTTTGTCCAGTTTGGGGCGCTTAGGCCGTATGTTAAAAGCCCCAAAAATGCGTACGGCACTGTCCGCAGTGGTCATGCATCCAGAGCACGGCGGTCTTACCTGTTAATTTCCCCCCGGAATGGCCGTGGCCCCTCCTGCGCTGCAGAAGGAAATAAGTGTTGGATTTCTCTGTTACCCAAAGCTTGAGCGCGTTTTTCAGCAAAACCTCTTCGGGATTGAGCCACATTCTTCAGCGAAGATGGAAGGGAGGAAAAGGACCGGGGGGGTGGGAAACGACAAGCACGCGAAAACGCCGTAGTAGCACCATAAATGCTGAAGTGCGCCGGCTGTTTTAACGTCGATCCGTCAGGAACGAGGCGAACTTCTCGGGATCATCCATGATCGAGCTGAACCGCTGCCCGGTATCCTGCGTTGTGTCAGATTTCATTAATCCCTCTGCCCACTAATGTAAATACAGAGAGCGAAGCGCCTGAGCTCTTTCCTTCCTACAGTTCCGGTGAAAACAGAGGAAGTTTCATTTGAATATCCTTTTGTGATTGGCGATTCTTTCGGATATTTTTGTTGTTGGTTTTCTCCTCCCTTCGCATTATAAACTGCAACATGAAAAGAGACGTTAAAACACGTCGAGGTCAGCGACTTATACAATCAAATTGCCAAATGCCATCTTATAATGAAAAATATGTTACACGGTCCATTATAATAGTTATTTAATATCTAGGAATTGTAGCTAATAGTGCTGACATCGCAGTGCAACTTCCTTTTGGTGGCACGACGACAAATAAATCTTTGCGATTATATATGCACTGTGCAATTGATTTTTCAGTATTCTGTTTTGGTTTATTTGTTGTAATGTTGAATCATATAATTTGGTGTTTTAATTGGTAAGTATAGGGAAAGCTGAACTAATGGCTTGAACAAAGAATCGTTGTTGCACTTGTCACAGAGACTAAAGCTTTAACTGACTTTTCGTTGAATAAAAAGTGTAATGTCAGTTTTTTTATTTATTTTTTAACAAGGGATTGTCTGTTCTACGACAGCATTTCCCCAGCTAGGCCTGTGAAGGGGAAACCACTTGATGCAAATGTGATTTATGCCACCTTAAGGAGGGATAAAATGTGATATATTAAGATTTTGACTTAAAGGGGGGGGAAAAGATCACAGTTCTCTCATTAAGTTACTTATAGCATACCACGGCATGGAGTGTCAGCTTTTACAACAGGAAGGCTCTGCTAGGGCAAGTTAGGGATCTTGAAAAATTCTCTGATGCCTTTATTCTGTGGTACTACAAACAACATTAATAGGTGGTACCGAATATAGAACATTACCATTACATGCCATTGTAAGGGTGAAGGAGCTTCATCCTGATTCATCATTATTCTTGTGGTACTAATAGCACTGTGGTGAAATTTCCAAGCAGCGTAACAATAGTAACTATACAGTAGCCCCCAGAATTCCATGTTCATAACTGCGGTCCATTGAACAATGGATGAGCTCGGATTAATGAGGACCCGTGATTTATTTATTAAGAATAATAACCTATAACACTGCATCAACAGTGTACCCAAACGTGAAATTAAAGCAGATATATTAATTAGTTCAGTGTATTTCATTTACGTAACATATATTGAGTTTTCATATACCCTATAATCATTAAAATTGCAATTGTCAGACATTTCACAGAAATATGGATAGCATGTGATAACGTAACTTATTCTAGGAATGTTTACTTTTGTTAAGTATTTTTAGTACAATTAAAGAAATGATCCACATATCTTCCATCTGCTTACCTGGATTAGGATCACTGAGGGATTGTATTTATAAAACCAACATCTCCTTTGAATAATTAAATGTATTATAATATTTTTAATTTGAGAAAAAAACAATAATACGTTTGGGTTTCAACAAATTCAAATAGGGTAAAATATACATATATTTTAAAAAGGAAAATAACATGATATGTATGCATGTGTATATTTAGTTCATGTTCTTTTACTCACAGCTGCTACGATGAGAATGTGACGTTCCGTGTCCTTATTTGGACATGGAGTAGATCCTTACTGGTGCAACGTGCATCAAGGTCCGGGCAATTCGTTTAACGTTTATACTTATACAGCATAATAACAGTACAGACAATGAATTTGTAATGCATAATAAAAATATTCTGATATCTCAATCTACATGATAATTTATCTTTTGTTCTCTCCTTTGACCTACACGAAATAATTATAAGTACGACTTTTGTAGTTGACGGAATGTATTAAGAAGCACACCGCTTTTTGCTTGGTTCATAAGGAAATAGTGAGGTGGTGAATTTAGCTGCAGTTCAGTATATCAAAAATGCAGGTATTTATCAAAATTTCTGACATGTTTTAAAATATACTCTGTTACATAGTTTGGCCAACTACACGAAGAGTAAACGGCAGCAATTAATGACCCCTGAATCGTTTTGTTGAATTCATATAGTTCACTAACTTGAAACGTGTTTCTCCAGGATCCAAATGAAGACACTGAATGGAACGACATTCTCAGGAAAAAAGGCATCCTTCCCCCCAAGGAAACCCCGAAAGAAGATGAGGAGGAAGAGCAAATCCTCCAGCAACAGTCAATTGGTGAGAATTTGTGGTGTGGATTACGAACTGTATTATTTTAACATGTTACGGTGTGTGAAACACGTTATCCTCCCGTTACCACCCGTCATCTTCGTTTTTATAATGCATTAGTAAAAACCTACGAAGATATGACCCTGGAAGAACTTGAGGAAAATGAAGACGAGTTCAGCGAGGAGGACGAAGCGGCTATTGAGATGTACAGGTCCGTCCAGACTATAAAATGTAGGATAACCATATTTTGCTTTGAGGAAAATGGGACGCCGGGGGCAGGGCGCAAAGAGAGGCGTCAAAGCAACGCAAATGTGCAGACAGACAGTATTCTGACTGTAGAAAGCAAATTCCAATATGAAACAAACCGAAATCCCAGACTTTTCGGCCATTTTTAGGTCTCGAAAAAGAGGACGTATGGCCACCCTAATAAATTTGACGTGGTGGCCTAAGACTGATGAACTCTGTAGATGAATTTCAAAGGACTTTAAGTTTAAAAAGTTGATGTGGTTAACTAAGCAAATTAATTCTTATGGACTGGGTCCTGAGAGAGAGAGAATCTGTAGTGCAGTCCTTGTTTTAGTACATATTCATTTCCTGTATTTAACTTTTCATACTTTTCAGACAAAAAAGACTTGCAGAATGGAAAGCCAATCAGATGAAGAATATATTTGGTGAGGTGAAAGAGATATCAGGACAAGACTACATACAGGAAGTGAACAAAGCAGGTCAGGGGATCTGGGTAGTGCTACACCTCTACAAACAGGGGTAAGTGCTTTCCATCCTGGTACCTAACCATACAGATCACACAAGGAATGTGCTTCTTTACTTTTGTGCCAGAGTTTTTATTACTGAATACTTTTATTTCAGAAAAGATTTCCTTCAGATCTTTTGCATTTTGAGTAAAGAGGCCACTAAACAAATCTGTGTGCGAGATTCATTGTAGGCTGTGGACTTGTCTCTTAGACATTAACTGGCCTTGGCTTCTTTCTTCCCAGAATCCCCCTCTGCACACTGATAAACCAGCACCTCTCAGTCCTGGCCAGGAAGTTTCCCCAGACAAAGTTCCTTAAGTCCATCTCTACCACCTGCATCCCCAACTACCCTGACAGGAATCTGCCCACTGTCTTCGTCTACTTTGAGGGCGACATGAAAGCACAGTTCATCGGGCCGCTGGTGTTTGGTGGCATGAATTTAAAAGTTGATGGTGAGGGCCTGTGCATATGCTACTTCTGCATGAGAAGCTACATTGTTCCTCACAAACACACATTCTCAGGTTGTAGGTACATGCGTCAGGAGATGCACCATGGACTACACCCGAGAACAGTCCATTTAATGATTCTACCCCTGAAGTACTCTAATCCATGGGTTTTATGTTTGTAAAAAGGGAATTTAGCCAACTGTACCACAACTAAATTGTGGAATATTTATAATAATCTAATTAAATTTAGTATTGCATGTTTTGTTTTCAGGATATGCTCTAAATAATACAAGTAGTTCTACTTCCAGCTTATAATGTAAGATGCATATACTTTCAAGTGAGTTAGCATTCGACTTGCTAACATTTTGTTACTGTTTTGGTAAAATCTTGCCCCGTCAGCTGCATCATTGGCGCTTTTTCTGTATTCCTTCTATGTTCATGATAAAATATTTCTTGTATATTATATATTAGTGAAGCATGATACATTTTAATGTTGCACACTTTTTCTCTTCACTGACGCATAGAGCTGGAGTGGAATCTTTCAAAGACTGGAGCTGTGAAGACAGATTTGGAGGAGAACCCGAGGAAAGAGATCGAAGACAAGCTCATGTCGTCCATCCGGTGCTCCCTGCCCACGAAAAAGGACAGTGAGTCTGAGGATGAAGACTAGCAGCCTCTCGGGATGAACTCGGAACAGCCCTCACTGGCAGGGAGACCAGCTTCCAAGTTTTGCCACTGATGAAGTGGTACAAATTGCTCAGTGACCAAGAGATCTCTCTGCCGAGAGGCAGCAGTTCTCAAAGAAACATGGTGAACCAACATCCTCATGCTCATGATTCTTATCCTAAGAGAAAACAGTTGGTGTCTGCCCAGCCTCTTGAGGAAAGTAGGGAGACTTGACTCGCCTTAAAAGAAGTTACACCAATATACCACTGATTTTTTTTTTTTTAAACTACTACGGTTGGTTTCGGAAGCTGTTATAGTTTTAAAAAAACATCTTGGTAAGTTTCTATTATATTAACGCTTTGTAGAATTACCTGTTAAAGTGAATATACTACTCTTCCAAAAGTTTTTCTTTTTAAACATCAAGCTTCGTGATGCTTGTGACTCCAGAACATTTTCTTGCTTTTATACCCCATGCTCACCCTGTGCTAAGTTTTATTACCTGCAGGTCTTGGTGAGCTTGATCAGCTCTGTAATATGTCAGTGCTTCACAAAACGGGGCCAGATGTGCAGAAGAACCTCCATTTAAACTGTCACTTTTCAACATGCTTTTATTTTGATTAATGAAATATGAGGGTGCCTTTCAGGATCATCATGGTTACTGCCTGACATTCAACACTATAGCTCCATGTACATCTTATGCATAAGTCATTCTGTAGTGTGTAATACAAAGTGCTGGGGTTCTTGTCCTTTTATATACATGGTTCTATACACAGATGCTGTAGTCCTTCTGGAGTAAGACCTGTCTTCACATCTTCAGAGAGAGAGAGAGAATAAAGCATTAGTGTGCTGAGTCCTCAACAGACATCGTTCCCAGTATTGATCTGTATGGGATCCTTCCTGTTCCTTGCTGATGTTTTACACCAACAGGACCCCCTGGTGTGATTCTCCGCGTTGGTATTAGTTGTGTAATTGGCGTGGAAACATCCATAAGACCGATAGATGGTCATTGTAGATAACTGGATGCGTCAGAGTAGTGTATTTCAGGTGATGGCGGAATAGTAATGTTCAAGGTAATTTCCACTGATCCCAAGTCAGTTCCTGGCCATACTGTAAGCATATTCTCCTTCCTGCAGATGATTGTTTAATGCAGTGTATATGGCTGTCATAGTGATGACTGGCTATTAATTTCTCAAGAAACGTGACACCAACAAACCAGCTATTTGCAGAGTTCCATGAAGTGCTTTGACATACAGCCCAACCATTGTATTAGTCAGCAGATAGATGGCAGGTTTATAGCCAAAAACATCTTAGTAGACTAAACCTGAAGGTTGAAGGGTAGAGGTAAATGTCTGTGATAATTACATATTGTTTGTGCTTTTAATTTTGCTTGCAGTTGCTTACATTTTACTCATCTGTTAAAATATCCACATTACATACAAGTGCCCTGTTCAAGGATACAACAGCAATCTAACCTACCTACTAAACTGAAGCACCTCTTTGTTTTGAAGTGTGTCTAAATAAATGTGCTGTTCACCACCCTGTGGGTCCTCTGAGTTCCTTGGCTGGCCTTTGCTCTGACTTACGGGTTCACAACTATGGTCCTGTAGTGGGGTCTGCATGACTTTTAAGATGTGAGCTTCAAGTCAAATAAGTCAGCATTGTTCATTTTTCAAGTAGAAAGCTGCTGTCGCACTTTTGAAAAAGATAATTAACCCGAGCTGAGTGGCACAGATGGGCAAATTTATGGATCTCTCGGGTTGAAAAAAATGAAGCCCTTTCATCAATCATTGTAGGCAATGCTATTAACCATCATGAGACACCAAACCAGAAATACAGTGCTGAAGTTTAGAATGATTCCAGCTGTCGTATCACCGATGGGAGCTCAAAACACAAATTGAAAGAATTCCATTAAGGCCGTTCTGGATCTCGCTCGTATTTGGACTGAATTATTGAATTGAACCTGGATGACATCAGCATACATAGGATATGCATGTTTTGTCTGAAGTAGTGTGGTTAGACCCCCCCCACCCCCTTAGGGTTTATATTAGATGCTTTTGGGTTGCGGTTCAGGCAGGTGATTAGGTGATTAAGTACAGAACAGCCACAAAACTGGAATTGGTGATTCTAGCTCTAAACAGTGAAAGAAGGACGCAGAACATGAGACAACCCCCATAACATCAAAAGTGAAAAACGGCAGCTTTCAGCTCTCCGTGGCCTAAGTTACTCCCATTGATGACAGAGATAACCAACAACGGAAGATAACATCTTACCTTTACACGCCAACTCAGCTCCGCTAAGGATAAACAGAGGAAATACATGTTATTTTGAGCCATGAGGACAGTGAATACTTAATTCACAGTAGAGAAATACATTGCAGGAAAGTCTGCATTCCTACCCAAGGAGCAGGTTGCTTCCTTCTCTTCTGTGAGAGTTTGGGGTACAGACGCATCAAAGGGTGGACAGATTGGGACTACAATGGTAGACAAGACAATGGTTGTGGGATTGTACATCCACAAGTATAAATATCCGAACAGAATTACCAAAGGCACAAAGGTATATATATTCATAGGCAACATTTTTCATAGACAAATATGAACCAACATGAAGCACAAAAGACAGGGCAAGTACGTATGGCTCAAAACATCCCTCAGCACTGCAAGGCTGCCTGATTAATGGCTGACCTGCCCTCGGGCCCCAAGCTGTGCTCTTAGCTGTATATATATGTGTCAAAGGAGAGCAAGATGGAATATGTGAAGCATTCCAATGTTCCTGTACCGATATTTGTGCAAATGGCAAATAAGGGATCAGGATCATCATCAGTTCTCATGATGCAATTTAACCCCCCCCCCCCACACCCACACACACACACACACACGTACCAATGTACCACCTACCTCCCGCTGCATGGACCGCAAAGAGTTTTGAGCTTTTGAATAATGAAACAAGAACTGAAAAAAGGAGAGAGCCTCCAATGAAGTTCACATGTGTGGAGATGAAGCATTATGAATTATTTGATCAAATAATGCTACCTACTCGCTTATATACATCTTGAATTTTATCCTGGAATAAAAAAAAGGTGTCAGAATATGAGAACAGATTGTTGTCCACTGGATGTAAAAGCATCTTCTGCAAGAAAAGGACAAATATTTACCTTTTCTTGATCTCTCCATACTAATCCACACATAGTTTTCTGTAACCCAGGAACCTGTGGTGGTTAAATGGGAATACAAGCCGTTTTAAAAATGAAAATATTAGTTTGCATTAAGTGAGAACTGATGTGATTGTAACATGTCCACTACTGCAGGTGGGCCGGGATGGTTCTGGTCCCACCCAGATGGAACTCAGGCCCACTCATTCAGTGAGCGATACAGTGCAATAAAACGACAGTTTGACAGTTATGTGTGTGGGTGGTTAAATCAATCAGAGGAAAGGTGTTGCTGAGAGGCGAACAGATTTTTCTTGCTTTTTGTTCACTTGGTCTATTAATGCCATCGGTCATTTGAAACTGGTTAAAAAAAATATGTAGCTGAGTCTGTACTGTGATTTTGGCAGCAAGTGAATTGTTATGGGAGAGGCCCATCTGATTTCTTGCCGACCCACCCACGCTATGATTTCTGGCTCCGCTGTAGGTCCCTGAAGCTGAATGCTGTCTTCTGTGTGCTGTCTATAGCAACATGTGGTCTAGCAGGAACAGAAACAAGAGTGTAGGAGCCAGGGGGATGGGGGGGAGGGAGTGGACGTGTCTGGGGGGGGCGGGGGGGGGGGGGGGGGGGGGGGGGGGGGGGGGGGGGGGGGGGGGGGGGGGGGGGG
>JAODKC010000038.1:2613481-2628155 GCA_026777985.1 Mormyrops attenuatus
TAGGTTTAAATCAATTTAAAATTTCTAGGGAAAAGAAAAACCATTTGTAGGCTAGTTTCCCCCTGCTAGTCAGCATGAGTTAACATTCGCTATGACGTTATTCTCTCACTTTCGTTAATTTCTAACACTTTATAGCCTACTGCAGTAGGGGAATGAGAGTCACCTGAATGTGGGTTCTCAGGTTGGTGTTAGATGTCTTAGACGTCGATAACAGTTTGGTCTTGGGATTGCAAAGCACACATCTAAACACGTATTTTTTCTTTGTCGATTCAACAAGTGACATATATTTTTGTAGATAAGTCCACGGCGTGACGTCAGTGGACTGCTCCTCTTGTTCTCCTCTTATCTCTCCCTCCTCCATCCTCTTGTGCTGTGTGTGACTGTGTGTGTGTGTGTCACTCTCGGTCGCTCTGCTAGTTCCACCTCCATACGCATTCGCGTTTCGTTAGACAGGCAGTAGAAGCAGAGTAGAAGGTCGCGCATGAACATGCTTTATTTCTGTCTGATTGTTGCGTTTCAAAATCATACTGCAGAGGAAACCTCTGCTTTTCTCAGACATGTCCTGGAAATTGTAGCTTTTGTGGACGCTACGTCGCTACTTGATCAAAAAAATAACGTAACTACTGGAAAGTTATTTGATTCAGAAATCAGCGACGCTACAGGCAAGCTACTAGGAAATGTAGTTAAACTAATAGCTTTGCTACATGTAGCAGCGCTACCACCCATCACTGATTGTTGTATGCATGTGTCTGCTGAGGTGGTTTAAATTCTCCCCAGCCTGCATTCAGCACTTTACAAACACTCACATGTAAATTAAAACCCAAGAACATAATAGGTTTTCCTGTTCTGCTGACTCAAAAAGCAAATGGAAGGAAAATGGCAAACATACTTAATGTAGAACTATATCAGCATTGCCATTTGATCGCGATTCTATGGCGCATGCGCAACAATCACGAGGGCTTCAGATGACGGGCATAAACATTCGTCCAGACGCCAGTGTTCTGAAGATTTTTCCTACCTAAAATATTTTCCTACGCGTAGTGGAAATTTATAACCATATCTGTTATTTTCTTCTACCTTGTGATCATATCCTACCATCATAAATTTCTGCTCTCTTCTGTGTTTATGGTGGTAGGATATTATTACAGACATAAACACTCCATAAATATCTGCTCCCCTCTATGTGTAGGGTGGTAGGACATTATTATAGACATAAACACTCCATTTACCTCCACTTTCCAGTAGCGAACAGGTTATGTCCATCCCTATGTCCACTTACTGCTTCTGGTATTGTTTGTATATGACACATTTTTCCACTCAGAAGGAATTCTTCAGCATACTGTAAAATTAATTATGAATGTAAATTTGTGATTGATTTACTACATTTATATAATATACAGGCATGTTTAATGTGAGCTTTGTGACTACAGTTTTTCTTGACTTAAGACCTCTGCACAGTTCTCAGTTGCATCTGATCTCTTTTCATAACCTGAAGGGTATATGCCTTCAGTCAAGAGAGCATGTACCTCTTCACATTTATTTTCCATTTCTGTAAAGCAAAGGTTAAAATGTTCAAGGCATAATCACGACATGACTTTCAGCACAAAAAATTTAAGTAAATTCCGTTTTTATTGATTGATACATTTTGTTTTCATTAAGTTTCACATATAATGTATCTATAGCCAGGGTCCAAGTGCAGTATTAGATTAATGTAAACATTTTGGTTGGATCATTAGAAATACTGTTCACTTTTTCGGGAGTAAAAACTATTTTACGTAACGTTTCAGAATGAAAGATGAACAGTTATCACGGTATCATGTATCATAGAGACGTAAATCGTTATGCAAACTATAGATACTGCAAACCCTGAGTTAATTTCGCGCACGGCCAAGTTTTAAAGCAGCGTGAAAATCACGCGGATGCTTTGCAGTCTTAGGCAAGAGTGTATTGAAACTGCAGTCTGACACACATGCACATGGTAAGTCGAAAATGTATGATACTCAACACACACACATGTATTTTACTAAAAATGCGATAATTTCATGCAATCGTTCATTCGAAAGCAACAGATATTTATGGACGTATGTTAAGTCAACTTTATGAATCTAATAATGAGTGTTTTTAGCAGCTACAAGGACAAAAGATATTATAAAGCTCTTTGTACTAATGGTAATTTAATAAACATAAATAGACAACATGGCAGTTTACCAGTCTAGAATATCACCTGTGTGTTTTCTCTTCAGGTGCTCATGCACAGCGCTTGTATCGCCCTGGTATGCCGTCACACTTTGCACATTGTAAAACAACCTTTTTCTTTTGTGATCATTTTTTTTTTAACTACTCCCATAATTACATAGTGATATTAAAGGAAAACATTTGTTTTAATGGATCAAAGCATTTTAGAAATCATAACAGTAATTTTATTAAATTGACGCATCGGTTTTTGTATTTTAAAATATTGATGTTGACGCATTTTCCGCGTCGACGTCATGGACTGTCGACTAAATGCGGCAGCCCTAGACTAATATGAATAATTTTGGTGTGATTCTGTTATACTGAGCTACTTGTGTTACAGAAGATGTGTTACAATTTTACACATTTTAAGAAGAGAATAGATAATCCAAATACAGCTACTATACTGTTGTTCATCGTGCTGATTCATGTTATTGTAAGGGCCATGATGATTATTAGAAATGTCGTTTGCAAGGTGAGTGATTCGGTAGTGTCATTTGCTGTCCAGATGCTGGCTGCTTCAGTGGTCCTGTTGTGAAGGAGTGGATGTGATCGAGCTGCTGGTTGTGCGGTGGGTGTCATCAGGTTATCTGGGGATGCAGCGTTGGAGCTGTGCATTTTTCACCTGTCTTTCAGCACTCTACACTGCCAGGGTGAACTCATCACAGAACCCGATCAGGCCATAAAATGTAATGTGGACATCGGCTTTGGGCAGATCGATCATTCCAGGCAATGACACGGGCCTTGCTGTGATCTCTTTATAGCGCTTCAGTCTAGTTTCCTTGTTATGTATTGTGTGGGTGCTACAGAACACAACCGGCAGATCTTCTGACCAAGGGAATCCCTCCTGATGTAATCTTGCTAAGCATCTCTTGATAACGCGATTCATCATTGTTTAATTTTGTACAAACAGAGAGTCCATCTGCTTTTTGAAGTACCACCGCTAGTTTCCCAATGGCTCAACAGCATTAAGAAGTGCTTGTTTCTTCTCTGTGCTGAGCTGTTAATCTTTTGTCCAGTTCATAATTATCTCTGCTTTGATCTCTGATTTTTTTGCTTATGCTCATGTACCCAGTGTCCAGGTTTATGGCAATACCAACACTTTCCCTTGTGTGGTTTATATAAATGTAGCCCCAATAATGTCGCAATCTTCATATCGCATTTTAAGGGCTTTAGTCACTTTAGCTTTTAAAAAAAGGCAGTTTTTTTAGTCCATACAGAAATACCCTCACAGCATCCCATCCTGCTTCAATGTCTCAGTACCCTTTTTGGCTATTGAATCCAAAAAGTATGTTCTGTAACCTTGTTGTATTCTGTACCTTTTAAGCTTAATAAAACTTTCATTAACAATACGAGTCAAAAATAACTGTACATTTCTATTTTTATTTATACATATATGCCTTAAACTACTCTGTTTACTATAAAGCAGGTTCATTCAGGAGAGAGCCGGAAGGTTTAACTGAAATACAGATTTTAAATATCAGCTTGCAAAAAAATGTGTTGTTTTTGTCTGATGAATTCTTCTCGGTCTCTCCTGGCTAGCTCGGCGATTGTTAGATTCCGTTGTTTTGCCCTTAAAGCAATGAGCTGGACCTGAGGCGTGCTTTTTGGGAGGAAGGAGTTTATTTCCAGATGTTCTCTGGTGCAGTAGATGTTACACACAGCCTTCTCGGCAGCCTTCTTTTAAGTTGTGTGAGATAGCAGCTTTTTTACAGAGTCCAAGACAGTAGATCAAGTTTGGTCACAGACGCCAGAAGATAAAAGGGCAGGAACCATGACGACTCAATTCCTTGATGATCCAGGTTTGCCAGCCAGATTGCTCCGTCTTTGTTAGCTGATTTGCATTGAATAGCACCATGCCTTTTGGCTAGGGTCTATTAAAGTCCATCTCCACTTCCTCGTGGTGCCAGACAGACAGCATCCAAATTAGGGGATTTCCAGATGGGGTGAAGTACGGTGGGAACTTTGTGTGCCCTGGTACCGTCACAGTAGCCGTAAAGGCCCAACTGGAGCTCTGAAAAAGAGCAGCTAATGCGGCTCTGGCATCCCACTCCAACGTGGGTGACATCATCACTGGGTGCCAGTGTCTCAGGTGCCAGTCGTCCTGGTAATCACCTCACCACCGGATCATGTCTAGAGGGCTGAAGCGAGTGCAAACAAACAGAACAAAGGACAAATCCTTTGCACAAACTACTCCTAGCTAGGATTTCTGTCTACACAGTAATAAGAATAAGTAATACAACAAAATAACACGGCAAAATCCTCTACTGGCCATCTTGCAGACTATAAGGGCAAGCCGGACCTGCACATGCACAGCTGGACGACACCTTTCACGAAAAACATCAGGCCTCCTGCTGCCCAAACCACGGTGAAGAGGAAAGCTGTGCCTTCCAAAGAGGTAACACTGTGCGTGGTTTGGATTTTTTAATAATTTGGGGGGGGGGGCTGCCAGGGGTTCAGACGCATGCTGCTTGTGGGATTGCAGCCACAGATCATAGACTGGTTCAAGTCAGCATGAGGTTTGGATTTTACAACCAAGCAAAGAAATGGGCTGACCAGCCACCTTTTCTTTGCACAACATAAAGTACTGCATTTTAATTAAGTTAATTAAAATAAAAATTTTAATTAATTCAGTTATAGTAAAGACAATAAATTTGTGTGAAAATGTGTAGTCAAATACATTAAATGTAGTGGTGCATTGATACAGAAATTTCATGTAAATATTGCCGATACTGGCCAAGATTGACCCATTGAACCTATACCGATATCTTGAATTTCAACTAATTATGGTTGATACGGATATGTTAACTGATATATTGTCCATCTCTAAATGAGTTGAAATCTGTTGTCTGGCTGAGGTCCATGACAGTCATTTACTTAATTTTAAGGTGGCTTCTAGTCAGCTGGAAATTTTAGATGCACAATAGTAGTATTAGCAGGTATATAATGACCTGCTTATGGTTACTGTCTTACTGGAGCTCATTTAGAAGTCTTGCTGTAAAAACCCATTTTGCATTCTTTGAATTGTACAAGTATGAGTGAAAGATTTGTCTGAAATCAACTGATATACTCCGTGTATATGCTAGGGGTGTATATGCTAGGGGTGTATATGCTAGGGGTGTATATGCTAGGGGTGTAGCCAGTTCACATTTTGGGGCAGCAGAGAACTTGTTTTGAATTTAATAAACCTACAAACTAGGACCAGCAATGTGTCGGTCGATGTGTCTGAGTAATGAAACCTAAAGAGATGCCTATTTGCACATAGTAAAAATGGTGCCACTTTACAATAAGGCTACCCATATAAAGAGGTTATGAATGGTTTATAATCTGGTTATTAATTAGGTTGTAACACTTTGTAAATTATCAATAGAAACATTTAAACAAGTTATAACACAGTTATCTTTTTATTAATGAGTTACTACCATTTACAAGTGGCAAAAGGGAGCCTTATTGTAAAGTTGTACCGTAAAAATAAATACATAAATACGTTCATTTACTACTAAGCATGGTTGCATATCTGTAGCCTTAAACACCCCTATAACTGATGTAAAATTTTTCAGCCTGGTCTGAAATTCCTGGCAAAAGCGCCTGAAATGCTACGAAGAGACTAACTTGCAGAGCCTGTTTCTGCTTTGCTCTGGTCGCACTCATACTCGTGTTGGATATCTGAGGTCGGTATAACTGAGCCAACAGACAGTCTTGGTCTTATCGACAACTCTCTCTCCAGTGCTGGTGAAATTTTTCAGGAAAACAAAATTGTTGATTATGACTGACTGTAACCAGCATTAGCTGTAACCCTCTCACAGACACTGTTGGCCTAATGTTTTCCATGTTGAACATCTACTTGTGAATTTAGGTTCTGCCTCTGTCAAGCAAGGTATTCATTTGTTTCATTGTGCATACTGAACCGCAAATGTTGTAACCAAACGGCATACCATTATAGCCCTAGTATATTCTGTATGTGTCCCAGGGTTCGGTGGGGCCCTCCCCAGGTCAGCATGCAGACTGGAGCTCAGTGGAACGGAGACGGCAGGAGCTCCTGCAGAGTGTCTGCCAGAATTCCTCCATGAGGAACCTGACGCACACCCCGCTCAGCAAGTTTATCCTGGATCGCATCTTTGTCTGTGACAAGCACAAGATCCTCTTCTGCCAGACGCCTAAGGTGGGCAACACCCAGTGGAAGAAGGTCCTCATTGTCCTCAATGGTGAGCAGAGTCTTGGTGTGACCTACTGTCGGTCTAGACACGGATCATAATTCTGTAGCTGTTGTGCCAGGTCGTACTTCTCTCAGTCTTTGTGTTGGGCTTCGGGACCAGTCAGAGGTTGGTTAATTACTCTGGATTGTCATTTTTTATTTTTTGTTTGTCATTCTGCTGATGCTCAGGAGCCTTCCCCTCTGTGGCAGAGATTCCAGAGAGCATCGTCCATGACCATGAGAAAAATGGCTTGCCTCGCCTCTCCTCTCTGAGTGAAAAAGAAGTAACTGAAAGGTCTGGGTTTTTGTTTAAATTTGCTTCCCAAAATGCATCTGGTAAATTCCAGGTGAATAATGACAAAATTAAAGGTGTGACTTCATGAACAAGGTATATATTTTCCCTTTGCTTTGTAGTCTTTTCCATTACTGCTTTGCTTCAAGGGTTGTCAGACTGGCTCAGAGAAAGCTTCTCATTAACCAGCTTAGGTGATTAAATGTTTTATGATCAACGCGTAAAACTCAAGAACCAATGTATAAGTTGAGGTTCTGCAGCTAACATCCCACACGTGAAGCTGGTTGGGGCGAGGGCTTTTTGTCATCATCGGTTTCGTTTTGGTAACCTTGGTCCACTTGTTCTCTTCTGTCCAGACTAAGCACCTATTTCAAATTCTTCATTGTTCGAGATCCATTTGAGCGGCTCATCTCGGCTTTCAAGGACAAGTTCCTGCAGAACCCACGATTCGAGCCATGGTACAAACATAACATCGCACCGGCCATCATCCGCAAATACCGCAAGGTTCACGGCGGCAGCACTGGCGCCCCCGGCCTACGCTTTGAGGACTTCGTCCGTTACCTTGGTGACCCTGGGCGATGGCGACTTGACCGGCAATTTGGTGACCATGTGATCCACTGGCTGCCGTACGTGGAGCTGTGTGCACCTTGTGACATCGCCTACAGCGCAATTGGCCACCACGAGACCCTGGAGCATGACGCCCCTTCCATCCTCCGAGCCGCTGGCATCGACCAACATGTCTCATACCCCGCCATCCCGCCGGGAATCACCCACTACAACCGCACCAAGGTGGAGCAGTACTTCACCGGAATCGGCAAGCGCGACATCCGGCGCCTCTATGCCCGCTTCCAGGGGGACTTTCTGCTTTTTGGCTACGAGCGGCCGGACTTCTTATTGGACTAATTAGCCAGTACAGCCTGCGTGTTCTGCACTTCTGGTGGAGAGTGAGGGTTGTCCCACAAGGTTCCCCCTGTCAGTCTGAGTCAATCTGGAAAGCTATAGCCAGGGATTGACACAACTGGTACGCATTCATGGTATAAGATAAAATGTGTGGCAACTCTTGTTGTAACAGCGCACGTATAAATACTTAATTTATGTGCATTTTCACACTTGTGACATTAGAAATTAAGAAATGAAGGCATAAGAAATTACCGCACAGTTTAACCTATATACTGTGAATGCGTATTTGCATACCAGTTATGTTAATCCCTAGCTATAGCTAATATTGGGCCACATTGTGTTTACTGGCTAGCTTTCATATCCAGTGCAACTACTGTGCCCTTAGTCCTATTTAACATACTACTGCGTAAGAATATTGACGATGAGAATGATAATTAATAATTTAAATTTTCTATAGAGGCTTGCTGTGAAGTTGACATCATTCTTATAACGAGAGGTGTGCTGCTTGTAGATTAACTTTAGAACAGGAAGCATCTCCTCCTGGTCCTGGAAGGCTGGTCCGAGCTTTGTGACTGAATGTTTGGATTCTGTGTTTTTTTTTTAATGGTATGGTCACTATTTCAGCCAGGCCCACCCTGCACCTCTGCATCACAGTAACGGATACCGGCTGTGGTGGCCCATTTCAGCCATGTCAAACCGTCCACTTATCGCCTGCTTCTCAGGGGCTGGTCTGGATGCTGGGATTCATTGTTCAATCTTAATACACAAATAAATAACTCTCCTGGATAGAGTTTTTAAAATGATGATTCAAAAAAGTAGTGTCTTTGAAACAGGATCGCTGTAATTTGTGGTTGTGTGACTTTCTGGGCTGGGCAGTTGCAGGGTTTTAGATGATCGGTGTAGCAGCATATCTACACCCAGCAAAGTCTGTCCAGATGCCGGCTTTTCAGTGCTATATGGATATTTCCTTACATATTTACTTACATTTGATAAGCAGATTAGTAATATACCAAATATATTAATGAGAGGTGTATTGTGATACCCAAAATTGGTATAAATTCAGCGTATTTATTTTATAAAAATTCGGAATGGAGCCTGCCATGTGCTACTGTTTTTTTTTTTTTTTTTTTTTTTTTAACATGGTGTAAGTGATTAGCCCTGAAGTTGCAGTGAGGACAGAGTCAGGTTGGAGATTCCTTAATCATGTTTACAGAGTACACCCTTGTCTCTGTGTTCTTCTGTTGATCCCATGAATTTTTTTGGCAGCATAACCAACATTCCCAAGCGTCACTCCCAAGTACTTAAAAATATCTTTAGATTTTAGTGGGGTCTCTTGTGTCTTTGCCCCCTGCCGCCTACAACTTACTGTGGCAGGTTGTAGAGCAGAAATCTGCCACAGGGTGGCAGAGATGCAAGATGCCAAGCTTTCCCCAGGGTTAATAATACAGGAAACATGTTTTGCCCATTTTGAGGGCAGTAGTAGATAATGTGCATTGTGTATTCATGTAGGATTCTTTAAAGATCAGACAAATAACTTTCAGTCTGTCCCTAGAAAAATCAAATTACAACTTCAACTGAGACTAAAACGTGAAAAACTAAATAGTTTTATTTTAAAGATATATTTCTAATAAAACACGCTGAAACCTAACTGAATCGAAATTAGATTTCAAATGAAAATTTAAAATAATGTAAAACAAAAACTAAACTCAAAACTGTGAAGGAAAAAAAATGGAAACTCCCAGAATCACAGTGACCACAAACCAACAAAACCAGGACACATGAAGGAGCTTTTCTCTGATTGTTTTTGAATCAGCTAAACCAACCCTATAAAAGCCCTATCAGAAAAGCAGGCCAAATAAGACCTGTGGCCTGTACTACGAAGCGGGGTTACTGGTTTATCGGGGTAACTTGGCGGATTTCAGGTACCACAGTTTAAATGGACTTCATATTTGTTCACTTACATTTTGCCCAGATCTTAAATCCGACAAGTTACCCTGATAAGCCAGTAACCCTGCTTCGTAGTACATGGATCTATTCTGCCTTGTACTTGTGACTAGTGACATGGTGTATTGCAACGGCAATAAAGGTTTATCATCATCATCATCATCAACAATTCAGGCTGCTGCTGGTGGTGTAATGGTGTGGGGGATATTTTCTTGGCACACTTTGGGCCCCTTAGTATCAAGTGAGCATCATTTAAATGCTACAGCCTACCTGAGTATTGTTGCTGACTAGGTCCATCCTTTTATGACCACAGTGTACCTTCTGATGGCTACGTCCAGCAGGATAATGGTCCATATCACAAATCTCATACAGTATCATCACTGGTTTCTTGAACCTGAAAATGAGTTCTCTGTACTCAAATGGCCTCCACAGTCACCGGATCTTAACCCAATAGAGCATCTTGTTGAATCTATTGCTGTGTTCCATTTATCTCAGAGGTCGGAACTCGGAACTGGGAATGATGACATCATACACAAGTTAACAGTGTTCCAGTACAGCAAGTCGGAAGCAATACCAGGGACATGTTTCAAAAAGCAAGATTTCTTGCTTAGCCAGATAACTTGTCGGATTTAATTTACCCCAGTTTAAATAGCCTTTCTCTTTGTTCACTTACAGAATACCTTAAATCTGACAAGTTATCCAGCTAAATGAGATATTCTGCTTTCTAAATCAGGCCCCACTTCTAGCCCAGTAATTGTTAGCCATTGTTAGCAATATCAGTTGATAACAATACTTTATGTGGTATTTTGTACATAAAAATACCATAGCAGCATTCCTTGAACCATTCACAATCATTGTTTTCTCCCTTAATCCACACCCCTAGGTGATAAGTTTGTCCATCATTTCCTTTACTGTTTGGTCCCTCGGCTGAACATAATGGTGGCACGACCATCTCTACTTGGTTTTTTAAAAATGCTCAGCCATGAACTTCTGGTGAACTCAGGCGAATCCCGTCCTTCAGTAGTAAACCTTGGCAGTTTCAGCCTGTTGCACATTGACTAACTAGAGGGTTGATAATATATTTGTCCTTTAACACAGTGTGATAAGGTATACACTAACAAAAGTGGATATTCATAGATTCAGGACTAACATAAAGTAGGTAACAAAAACTTTTAGGCTAATACAAAGTGCAAATACATACTCAATTGATTACATTGTGCTGATTACATTATAATTTTTACATTGTAATGATTACATGGATATTTGGCATACTTTTTAATAACATCATAATACTTATATTCTACGTTATATAGTGCTAAATAATATTCCATACACTGTGCGTACTACCGATTTAATGAGCCACAAATAAAACACAAGTGCTAATAAAAAGTATTAAACTACAGCTTTAACTTCTGTAGATAATGGGTGCCATCCAGAATTCAGAGGTCAGGGTTGCAGAGATTCCTCCAGGTTCATGAGTTGAAATTCTGACTTCAGGGTTTCATTACAGTTGAAATTTCTGACTAGGAACTCGAAATTTCTGAGTTATGAGTTTGAATGGAATGCAATATATGTTTCAAATAATTAAGGCAGTTCTGAAGGCAAAAGGGGATCCCCCCCGATACTAGCAAGGTGTACCAGTGAGTGTACACAACTGACACTATTTTGAAAAAAGCTTACTTCATTCTGACCAGTGCAGACATGTGTAGTATAGAGTAACCAAGACTCTCTTCCAGGGGTTAGATGTACAATCGATGAATTGCAGTACAGGTGGACTTGGTTTGGGTTATGAGGCTACCTGATAGATACCAGGAGCATCTCCATCGTAACCATATGCTGCAGAAGCACTAGCGCCATAAGACTTCCTGTGACTTTTTAGAGATCTGTTAAGGGGAAGGATTACTTTCACCAGTCACAATCACTGGCCAGTGCATCCTCAAAGTACAGGTGAAGCAGATGATCAGGTAAGCAAAGTGATGAGAAAGACTCCTGGGTGGGTTACAAGGCAGAATACGTCGTGTTTCTTTCTCTTTGGCATTTTAAACACTGTTATGAAACCTCCATTAATCCCCATTATAACAAATACCTAGTGAAATTGCAGACTTATTAGCTTAGCGCATTAGTTTTCTTATCCTTGTAATTCACTGGCATTTGTTAGCTTATATAATCTTTCTTCCCTTGATAATCCAGTTAAATTACATGAATAATTCATACAACTGCTTTCTTCCTGACATCTGAGAATACTGTTTGCCAACTGTACACTATGTGTAGCAGTCTTGTGCGATCATTCCCATAACCAGCTGCCGAAGGTCCATAGTATGGGGGAGATGGTGACCCCATGGTAAGCTGTCCAAAGCCTTTCTAGAATCTCTGAAAATGGTTCTTCTTTTGCTAATGATGAGTCATATGTCTGTGTGATGTTGTGCCATTTCTGGGAGCTCATCACAGTTACTGTCATCTATCACCATTTTTTACATTCTAGGGCAATACGCATTGCTTTAAAATCTTGGATTTTAAAATAAATTAAGTTATTAAGGAAGGTTAGCAGTTTATTGGTGAAATATTGGCTGGTCTTCTGGGATTTGAACTTGGCACTTTCTTTTTATGAAAACTGAGATAACCAATAATCTCTAACACTTGGTAAGTTATAATAATGATAAAAATCTGGCTTTCTGTTCCATGAACTGAAAACAGGCTAGACGTCTAGTGGCAGTTAGTCAGTGTAGTTTGGGATTCACATGGGAAAATCCGGAGGCTCAGTTTGGAGGTGGGTTTGCTAAACTTGGAGTTCTCGTAAAGTTGCCTGAAGAGTGTACCAGACCCCCCAGAATTATTGGCATCATTGGTAATGATGAGTAAAATGTGTTATTGGCACCCCAGTATGTAGTATTTCATGCAACCTGCCAACAAAGCAGTACTGAGTCTTCTCCTATAATGCTTGATGAGATGAATCAGGGAATCGGTGACCATTCCTCATTACAGAATCACTCCAAGTATTTGAGAATCCTAGGTCCTCCTTTGTGGATGTTTTTCTTCGTCTCACCCCCAGGTGTCCAATAGGATTTAGGTCATGAGACTGAGATGGCCATGGCAGAAGCTCGACTCTGTGGTCACTGAACCATTTTTATATGGATTTGGGGGTGTGTTTTGGATCATTGTCCTGCTGGAAGATCCAACCATGACCTAGTTTTAGTTCCTTAACAGAGGCAAACAGATTTAATTAAAAATCTCCCAGTACGTTCTGGAGTCCACAGTACCATGTTTCCTAACAAGGTTCCCAGGGCCTCTGGAGGAAAAACAACCCCACAACATCACAGAACCCCCACCATACTTAGCAGGGGGATCAGGTTCTTTTCTGAATAACCAGACTTCTTTTTAAACAAACCCCTCTTCCAGTAGTGTCTAATAAACTCCAGGCACTTACATTTGTGGTATAATGACAGCAAAGGCTTTCATCCAGTATGCCTTCCAGATTGTTTGTTATCATGGAAGTGACAGCTAATTGTAGTTTCTCCATGATAAATTACCCATCAGCCCACTACCATTACCAAATACCCATCAGCCACCGGGAAAATGCCCAGTATACCCCAGATACATGTGCGTGTATTTCTAGAAGTAGAGCAAGAGGGGATATGGAAAAAGAAGCAATCAATTGTACCTGAACTGTGCAAATGGCAAATAAGAAGGATTTTGTGATACAGCTGTTTTAAAACAATCCAGACTGCCATCTGGTGGCAGAAAAGTAATAGAGGCACATACCTGGAGTCCTTTGTCACAGAGATGTCACAGTAATCCAGTGAAAACACACCCCTGTTTTCCTGTCATAGTACTGAATGTGGAGCAAGAGAGAATGAATTCTGCCAGAGATGCGGTCAGTTTCTAAAAGATGCCTTGATCAGGGCAGTTAGTACCACCCTGGAGCCACATACTGCAGCCATCCCTGAAAGTCTCACAAAGACGCATTCATGCAAATTTCACTGATTCCTCCAAGAGGAAGTTGTTCCAAGAGTTAACCTCATTCATGAGATTCCCCCTGACCCATTAATCCAATTTTTCTGGCTCTTGACACTCTGTTGCATCTCATATTTCCAGCAAGCTGCTCACTAATCTTTCATTAATGGCAAGAGCTATTTATAATATGTAAATGCTACATATTAGAACAAGAAATTACTCAAGGTGAATGTGCCATGAAATGCAAATTATTACATCCTATATAGCTAAGCTGCATTCCTATCTAGGGCATGGTTCTCAGATACGTGGAGTTTACTGTAATACAACAGAGCCAAAGATGAAGAGCCTGTTCTCAAAGGTCACCGCAGAGCGAAATGTACTTTCAGCTCACTGAATAGTTGTCTTATTAGGTTCTTGCTTTGTTTGGAAGAAGTTGTGTACCTCTTGTTCCAGTACTGCTACACTCATACCTGGGCCTTTATTGGAAGCTCAGCCTACCTGCATTTATGCTCAGCTGACTCCTTGACAGCCATATGTTTGTAAGGTTCTGTTTGTCTGACGTGAAAGTCGCTTTAGACAAAAGCATCTGCTACATAAAAGTAAAAATGGGAAGGAACAAGATGCTGTGATGCCCCAGATGAGACTTCTGCACTCTGGCTCATAAATTCCAGTTTACGAAAAACTCCAAAAAAGAATAAGCAAATGAGTAAATCGTCAACTCCAACCAGTGGATCTGAATAAAAATGAGTTAGGTGTTTGAATTCAGAAGGCCTTGATGCTTAGTAACGCTGCACATCTATTGATCTAAACCAATGACTCTCAAAGCAGCTCTGAGGTCCCACCATCTGTGCTGCTTCCTGATTCAGTCAACATCATTAATAAATAAGGTCTAATTTCGCCAGATATATGAACCAGAGAACAATCTACAAGTAAGAACTAAAACTGGCCAAACAAAATAACATGCAGAAACAGCATGCAGAAGACACATGAACATGGCCAAAATTAGGAGGTGCTCACCGTAGTGATCTTAAGTGATGATCGATTACCAAGGTATCCGTGCCCCGCCAGCATCCGATGGTCCTTCTACACTGGGGGGGGGGGGGGGGGGGGGGGGGGGGGGGGGGGGGGGGGGGGGGGGGGGGGGGGGGGGGGGGGGGGGG
>JAODKC010000038.1:2645517-2657027 GCA_026777985.1 Mormyrops attenuatus
ATTATGAGAATGAAGTTAAACCAGGGGCTGCAAAAGCTGTGCCAAATTTCAAGGTTAGAGAGGCCTCCTGGTGTGGCCACCTCTTTCTGGCCAAGGTACAACTGCCCCTTACATTGCCTGTAACTTGCATAATTTATCACCCGACAACTGCATTACAAATGCAAATTGCTCACTCTTTCTTCCCGTGTCTCTGCTTGCTCTAATTGCATCCTGGTCAGGGCACATTCTGTATGGGATGCACACTGACAGTTGCTGACTGAGGGCTGTTTACAAGCAGTCTTACTCAAGCGGCATGTCTGTGCACCAGTAGGGATAAACCAGAGTACCTGTAGGAAAGCCACATGGCCATGAAGTGAGCACAAACAGGGCTGTATGCAGCCCCACACCACACTGACTCACCACAGTGTGTGACGTTTCTGCGACAGGTATGTGGTCTAGTGTCATAATCCTAGCTTTAGGATGCAGGCCAGATAATCACCAAGGCGGGGACAAGGGGATCGGTGATCACGCACATGCCGACGCGAGCATACACGCGCCTTCCGCGCGCCCAGGCAGGCATAAGCAGATCAGCTGTCCATGTGGTCGCCACCCTGCTCTTCCTGCCCGTTGGAGAGCTGGCCTTTGTCTTAGGTTGGATGAAGTGGCATGATATCAGGACCCCCAGGTTCCACCGGACAGACGCCTGCACCTCATACCTGCTTTCTGCATGAGGTGATGTTTGCTCCCTCCGCCCAGCCAGTTCCTGGCGGAGCAGCCGCAGCGTCCCCCTCCTAGCTCGGCCTCCCAGGCTGCCCGTCATTGCCGTCTTGCGACCCGTCTCCCAGAAAGCTCACGCCAGCCCGTGTCTGCAGGCTCACAGCACGAAGGCTGCGGTACTGAGCAAGGCGGGGCGCCATGAGGAGGCCCTGCAGGAGTACCTGTTCTGCATGGCGCTCAAGCCCCACTGCACCTCCGTCAAGATGGAAGCACAGAAGGTACCATCTTTGGGTGCTTTGGGGCACTCTTGCTGCTGTATGCTCTGTTCTCCTTCAGCTTCCTCTCAGGCTCAGTGAGCTCCCCATGTGTCCGGCAGATTCTCAGTGAGATGTTCTCCTCTGTGTTCGAGAGCGACGGCCTGCCCACCCCACTACGGCCTCACCAACCGGCCCGACTCAAGCCCCCACCCCTACTTTTCCTGGGCTCTGCCCAGCGCCTCCTCTGCAGTGAGAGCCTGGAGGCGGGCTCCTCAAAGGTAAGAGGGGCTATCCTCTGCAGTGATAACTCTTTCTTTCTCCTCTCCTCTCCCCTGCCTGCCCTTCCTCACTCGTCATCTCCTCAACTCTCCTCTCTTCTACATATATAGTCCAGCAATTTCAGGGGAGGATCACCTGCTTTGTTATGCGCATAACTCATCTCCCCCGATGGTTGGGGGGGGGGGGGGTATCACCTACAGCAAGAACCAGGAGGCAGGCTCCTGTCCTCTCTCCCTTTCCCTCTCCTCCCCTCCCCTCCTCTCCTCTCCATGTCTCTCCCCACTTGCCCTTACTTTCTCCCCTTTCCTCTCCTTTCTCCTTCCTCTCTCCTCCGCTCTTCTGGTTGTCTTTTGCATAACGCACCCCCAGGTTGGGTATCCTCTGCAGAGAGAACCAGGTGGCAGGATCCTGTCCTCTTTCCCTTCCGCTCCCCTCTTGTCTCATCTTCCCATTCTCCTCCTCTCCACTCTTTTCCTCTCCTCTCCCCTTCCTGTCCCCTCCTGCCTCCTACCCTTTTCTCTTCTCCCCTCTCCTCCCCTCTCTTTCTTGCCCTTACTCTCTCTCCTTAGCTTCTCAGTAGTTTCTGGGGGGGATTACTTGATTTCTTATTCTTATGCTCCCCTCATCCCCTGTGCCCCCCGTCCCCCACCACGTATGCCTTTCCCCAGGACCCCTCATTCCCGCGAGGCGACGGCCCCATCAAGCTGCCCTTACAGTCATCACCAGGCAAGCATGAGACCCTGACCTCTGTGCTGTCAGACCTCAAGAGGAAGGGGCCCAGCGACACTTCTGGCTTTGCTCCCCCCTGCAAGGTTTTCAGACAAGGTACAGCAGTGACTTCGCCTAGTACAACTTTTGGCCATTACTCCAGCCGTGCCAGCAGCATAGCGTGCGTACTCCCAGCATCCTAGTCTTTTGTACTTGCGTATACCCTTAAAAAATTATGTTGAATAACTACTTACGAACATTTCAAGTTACGAACGGCCATTCGGAGCGTATCTTGTTTGTAAGTAGAGGAGCGTCTGTATAAATGTGTAAATCACTAGCGTCTTGCTCCATTGAATTGTTTACTTTGCTAGCGTTTGGTCATCGTAGTGGCAGTGCTGATGCGTCACTGTCCCCATCAATGTGCCGGTTAGTGTAATGAGTAAGTGTTCATGTCTGATCCTGTTTGTGTGCTGCTCAGAAGCCCCCTGCTCCTCTCAGAATGCCCCTGCCCCCTCGCGGTGCAGAGCGGTGCCCCCACAGCTGCTGGAAAGTGCAGATATGGAGTGTTCCCTCTGTATGAGGTAAAGCCTCAGCCTTACCTTTTGATTAGATACTGTAATAATGTGTACTCGGTTTGCACGTTGTTACTAGTTATTTACTGTTTAACTGACTGCAAAATTAACTACTTCCATTGAAATTCGAAGCTACATTTAAAGATATCCCCACCACGCAGGCTGTTTTATGAGCCAGTCGCCACGCCCTGCGGTCACACCTTCTGCCTCAAGTGCCTGGAACGGTGCCTGGACCACAATCCGAACTGCCCACTGTGCAAAGAGAACCTATCAGAGGTGAGCCCCCCCACCCCACACACACACACACACACACCGTGAGCGCCCCCTGGCTGCTGTTCGGGGGATGGCACATAAGGGCATCCAATCTGAAACTCAGATGTATTGAGGTACCAACTGTAACTGCCAAGGCGCCTCGTAACATGAAGAATCAAAATCAGGTTTACTGGCCAAGTGTGCTCACCCACATGGAACGTGTCTCTCACTGTCAGCGGCTCTCATATAGCAGATACACAGCTAAGGCAACGGTCTCATACAGTGCGATTGGTATGTACAGCATGCATGTGTGGGTGATAAATGTACAAGAAGTGCAAGAGTGCATGTCAGTGCAAAGAACGCTGAAACAAATATAACAAGTACAGTACAATGAGCACAGTCAGTTATTTACAACAATGATGTATTGTGGTAAAGCCAGACTGTGAAGATGAGAGTAACCTCAGGGGTAAGATGTTAAAATATACAATTTCATGTTACCTAGAATAGCCTGTGGGTGGGGGTGAAGTTAAGAATGGGCAGCAACACACTTTTCTACTCTAATACATGTGAGTAATGGTTATACTCATTGTGCTTTTTTACATCTGAATTTCAGCTTTATGATATTATGTAATCTATATGTGAGCAGATAATGTGAGATAAATGTCTTGCTAAAATATATAGGTTTATACTTTAAGTAAATGGATATTGCGATTTTAACTTTTACATTGATTTTTTTTCTTCCTTTAGAAAGCCCATCTGTAAAATTGTATGAACTTGTTAATGAAAAATAACGTGGCTGTTAAAGTGACAGCATATTGCCTATACCTCTTGTACTGATGTAGTTGTTGCTCGATTTTGTCACCTAAGAATTGCGTTAAAAATGGAACAAAATGTTTTTGCGTGTAATTGCAGTACCTGGCCACCAGGGGGTACAAAAAGACCCTGCTGATGGAAGAGGTGCTGCGGCGTTACCTGTCAGAGGAGCTGGCTGAGAGGAAGAAGATCCACGAGGAGGAGCTGAAGGAGCTGTCAAAGTGAGTGTGGGGAGTTGCCATAACTACCTCATTTACTATAATAGGGACCCTCCCCCATCGCTTTGTGGGAAAGTGTCATCATGCCCAAATATGGTGACCTGTGCTGATGGACAGTGTTCTGCTTCTCCCACTGTCTGTATGGCTGGCCTTTGGCCTCTGCGTTTATAGTTAAGGATACTCACAAAAATAGCTACTTTTGCTTTATAATGTTAAACTGCTCCATCTATAGCTGCTAATGTAACTGAACATGCAGTTGTGATGGAAGTGGGTCGCTGTGTTGGATTTCGTTGGTGCTTCCTTCGTACAGTGTCAGACTGTTTAATTAATTATGCCTCCCCCCCGCCCATTCCCTGCTGCATTGTGCCTGCCGGTTGATGCACCTGTGTGAGAAAACAGATGAGGTCACGGAAACTAGTGGCTCAGGCAGCAGCCTGAGAACATTTATTTGCGGGGCGTGGAGCACACCTACCTACGAAGTGTGGGACTGTTAAGGCTCTGCGTCGGCTGGTACGCTGTTAGTGACAGGAGCGGTGGGCTTGCTCACATCAGGGCTCAGTTGTGCCTAAGGCTCTGGTTTCAGGCCGTTCTGACCCGTGATGTCCTGCTGTACCATACAGTGCTGCTCCTCACATTAATCTCCTGCAGGATCCTCTTATGGGTGGGTTGGGTTTTTCCTATGATGTATTGTCATTTCATTCAATGGGACTTACAATCACACTATAGCTCTGTATGGCTGGTACCAGAAAAGAGGCTAGTGGGCTTTCACCACAGCACGTTTATTAAACCAGGACACAGAGAACCCTTTGACACAAGTTGCCTAATAAACAAAAGAGCACACCTGAACTAGTTACCCATCCTTCCTAATAGTTATCAGATATCCTTTTACTGATGTCAGTGGCCCTTTGGACAGTGTCTCATGATCATCTCGCAAACGGTGGAGTCCAATTCCAAGGAGATTGACTAAAAACAGACAAGCTCAAAGTTTATCACTGGTCAAAATCTATTTTCAGTTGAAGTGAAGCCAGTACTACAGCAGAACCATAGAATGAGAATCCAGTCATTATGTCAAATGGCTTAAATTTATCAGTTTTTTTTGCAGTATTTTTGTTAAAATGTTTTCTAGTTTTTCTGCTCGACATAACATCATTCAGTGCTAAGTGCAGCATGGTTGGCAACCACACGGTGGCGTGCCTTTTGGGGTCCCTGATACAGGTCTGATGGTTCATTCTTTCCACAGCTTAAACCAGGAAGTGCCCATCTTTGTGTGTACTATGGCATTTCCCACAATCCCCTGCCCGCTGCACGTCTTCGAGCCACGCTACCGACTCATGATTCGCAGATCCATGGAGACGGGAACCCGGCAGTTTGGCATGTGCATCGCTGACGAGCTGAAGGGGTGAGCAGGGCCCTGAGAGTACACATGCGCACACAAAGTCTACGTACTCGTATCTTTATGGGGACTCTCCATTCTTCTCCATGGGCATAACCCTCATCCCGGCAACCGTAATCCCCACCCAGCCCTAACCTTAACCATAAGTAACCAAACAAAATTAAATTTTTGCATTTTTAGCTTTTTGATTGTAGTCACAAATTTTTATAAAATTGAGGTTATCCTTGTGTGGACCAAAAAGAAATCCTATCTAAAGTAGCTATCACTGCCTATTGCAAGCCGGTCTGCATACTAGAGCTGGTTTATCTGATCGACCTGCAATGGACAGTGAATATCCTCCTCAGTGACGGTCTGCGTATCACTGTGCAGGTTTGCAGACTATGGCTGCATGCTGGAGGTGAGGAATGTGAAGTTCTTCCCTGATGGACGGTCCGTCGTGGACACCATCGGAGTAGCGCGCTTCAAAGTGCTGAGTCACGGCCAAAGGGATGGCTACAACACAGCCAAGATCGAGTACCTGGAGGACCGCAAGGTATGTGTGTGTGTGTGTGTGAGATCTTTGGTTTCTGTGTGCGTCTATAATAACTACGGTGCCGTCCTTACCCACTTGTCAGGTGTATGGGGAGGAGCTGGCTGAGCTGCTAAGACTTCATGATTCTGTGTATGAGAGCGCCACCAGCTGGTTCACCTCGCTCAAGGACACCATGCGGAACCAGATCCTCAGCCATTTTGGCAACTTGCCGGCACGGGACCCCGACCCCCAGGTCGGGCACCCCCCCCCCCCCCCCACCATGTGACCCAGCTCCATCCTGTTACTGTACCATCACTTGTGCGTCACTTGAATCAGGCAGATTATTCCGCCTGAGTCATTTGGGCTTGAGGCTTGAAAGCTGCCTGTTCCTGTTTCTGCTTCGTTCCTTCACCCCAGTGGCCTGTATGTTCCGCCCCACAGGGCTGCCCTAATGGTCCGGCTTGGTGCTGGTGGTTGCTGGCAGTCCTGCCTCTGGAGAACCGGGCCCAGCTCAGCATCCTGGCCATGACCTCTCTGAAGGACCGGCTGCTCGCCATCCGACGTGTCCTCGTCTACGTGACCCGCAAAAGGGCGCGGTGACGTCCCTGCCTGGCCCCGCCCCTAGGGGGCAGGGGTCACGCTGATATGGATTCCCAAAGATTGAGGGGGTCAGCCTGGGCTGTCTGATATGCCTCATACTAGCGCTTGTATCCCACATGGGCTTAACTCTTAACCCTCTGCACTGCAATTTGAGCCCCTCCACCACAGATCCATCTGATTAACCTAAGCCCCTGCCCCAGTCTGTGCTCTTTTACTCTCAGGTCTGGGCTATGACTGATCCATTTTTTTTCTACGTTGTTCTGGGTTCTGACTGATCCATTTTTTTTTCTACGTCGTACATTTTGAAGAGAAAGAAACCAAATAATTAGTCAAACCTGAAAAGTAACTAGAATGTAGGCTTTTTGTTTTCGTGCTGCTATTCTGGGTCCGGAATCCTAAAAGAGAGAACACGTGAGCCCTGAAAAATATGAATTTTTGAACGTCTGGTCTGTTACTTGGGGCTCCACTCGTTTTGTCTGACATTTGGAGGTGTTTGTGACTTTTTGAAAGTGTTACCATTTTTGTGATTGTGTGATTTTATGTTCTGCCATTGTTGCACAATGTTGTATGACAGTCTCTAAAAATCAAGTGGAACTCCAGTAGGCAGGGTTTTTGCATCACTCACAGATCTGGACCAATTAGCTTGGAACAGAAAGCAGTTGACCAACTTGAATGGCCGACCCAGCAATGTTTGGTCATGGCGGCCTGGTGCTAGAGCACCACTGAAGCACCAGTGCTGTGCACATGTAAATGTAGCATCCTTCACCTCAAGTTTACATGCAAAGGCTACTGCCGTCACGGTCCGAGGCTGTCTACGTTTTCGTAGACGTTAGAGGAACGCACTGCTCGACTGGGTTTGAGGCTTTGAGGGACTGAAGATACGGGTGTGGTTGCCAGACTGCACGACGCCGAACTGCAGTGGCTGGCCTAACACTTTGTGGTTAAGCCAAACTCTTCCATCAGGCTGCATGCAGTCTACTTTTGGAGTGTGTTCTGTTTTGTGTCCTATGTTTTATCTTGTTACAGTTGTTGTCTTTTTTTTTTTTTGGAAATGTGTATCACTGGGTGTGTGTTTTTTTTTGTACGGTTGTGTTTACTTTTTCTATTCAGAGTCTCTGAATGTCCTCAGAGCTGGTGTGCTGTGGCTGTGTCAATGAGAGCGTTAGTGCCGCCCCTGCCGTTTGCGCTGGAGGTCTAGACCGGGGGATGGTGGTGGTTGAGGTCAGACTTGTACCCCTTACTGTGAAGCCTTTTTGGTTGTTTTTTTTGTTGGATGCAGGTACCTCCTGGCTGCCTTTAAACTTGCCAAGTGAACGTCTTTTCATTGTGAAATTCTCCTGGGTGGGGGGCGGGGGGTATTGTTACAGACTGAATACTTGGTGGTCAAGGGAACTGTGCTGAAATAGGTGGCTGTTGACTCTTTTGAAAGCACCTCCCTCGGTTTGGTAGTACGGGTTTATTTTATGGACCTGTTTTCCTTTAAGTTTTGGGTAGCTTACTAGTAATTGGCTTTTAAGCTTGAATTTGTATTGATCCAGACCAGCCTCAAGTATGACTTTATAATTTTGAATGATCCAGTCAAAATGGTACACAGATAATTAGTTTGCAGCTAGCTTTGATAAATTACTGCAGTTTTTTTTAAATTATTTATTTATTTTTTTCAATGTCTGTATATGTACTTGACATTGTTGGTTTTTGTCTCATTGACCCAAGTGGATAATTCTACCATAATTGTTTCTGGAACAATGTACAATTTGAGGCCTTTACATGTTTTCTGTAAAATAGTCTTGTTACACATTTTATTTCTAACCTCTGCGTTTGCCATCTCCTATGTATATCCCACAAAATGCTGCATTTATCGTAGTATTTGTACAGTAAAAAGATTTAATTTATTTTGTATTTCAATAAAACACCTGAGATATGATTTGTCTGTGATAATTTGCGGTGAGGATAATTACAGCAAGGACCCAAGAACTGACTTAACTGCAATTGAAATTCTCCAGTTTCACTTGGGGTGGGTTGGGTTATTATTATAATAACAACTGATAACATATTCTTGATTCATCATTGTTTACATTTATTTAAATAGACAAATGATCAAGAACGTTGCTGCCAGACTTAAAAGGGTTAAAAAATCACATGGAGCTCCCCCAGTGAATTTCCCCATGTTTGATCTGATACCTGTAAAAGCATAACATTTCCTTTCATATGCTGACATAATTTGCACCTCACTATATGTATCTGCAATAATCCTAGTAAACAGCTCTAAAGTTGAGATGGCTGCATGATTATCTTTTTCTAAACCGATAACAGACACCTTGTTACTAGGCAATAACACCACTTTGTAATGCCCATGTCATCATTGCGTAACTAAATTTTCATTTTCACCAAAATAGCTCACAGTCTTGGTATAATTTTTGATTCTTCCCTATAGTTTAATATTAACTCCCTGCAGATTCAAAATGCAGCACCAAGAATTTTTAGAAGTACATATCGCAGAATCACACACATTCAGATGTCTTTCCACTGACTCTGTGTACAAGGCACTGAAAGGTCAGGGTCCTGTTTACACCTAGACTGTACTCCCAAGGTCAGCATCCCTCCTGCAGCTCCTCACATAAATAAAGAGTCTTGGTAATAAAGCCTTCGGCCACTGAGCTATCTAGCTGCACACATGAAGGCTTTCCCCTTAGTCGCAGTATTTAGATCCAGGCTGAAGACCTAATTCTTGAGCCTAGTCTACCATAAATAAGGGTGCTACAGCAACCGTGTATGCTGCCATTTTTGGTCACCCTTCAACATCAGTACTGACCTACTGGGTCACTCTCCCCCACGTGTCCCTGAGACCTTAACGTCACCTGACCTCATGCTATGAATGCAACAGACCATGAACTACAGGCCATAAGCAGAAGTGCAGAGAATTGCACAGCTGATGAGTGAACTGCCCTACACATGAAAGACAGCACTACACAAATACATGCATTACTTTCTGTTAGCATGCCTGGGGGGGGTCGTTTGGTTTCTTCTCCATTATTGTCATTCTGGCTCTTATTCGCTTTATCTATTTACACAGTTTTTACCATAAATAGTGGTATGTTAGGAAGTGCTACTGTTGTTGGAGTCTGTGTTACATAAAATTCAATTGAAAAGGTGCTACATTAAAATGAATTCAATTTTATTTCATTTTCACCTACATACTTTTTGTTGTGTGTTACAAATAGCTACCGTAACCTATTCACAGAGACCACGGGATGCAGGCCTTGAAAATCCTTGAATCCTTGACCCCCTGAGGCTCTGTAAGACTTGACAACTGTTTACAGTCTTAAATCTTAAGTTTTATTGTAAATACAGTTGGAACAATTATGGTACCATATTGGCTTTTTGCTTTGTTTGACAGACTTGGAGCAGAGTTTCAAAAGGGTATGAACTATCAATGTTACAATCTCAGGGATTTCTTTTGGAGAAAATACAAATAAAAACATCAACCATTCGTAGGCGTTCAGGACACTACAAATACAGTTTTGAGTCACAGTTTTTTTTGGCGAGCCTTTCCTGAAATAGAAATAGGTTTAGACAGAGCTGCTCATTTTTGCTTCTTCATGTTTCCGTTTAGAGACATTGAGTGGGTGGTGACTTTCATTTCAGTAGCGAGGCACTTATGCAAGAAATAAATAAATCATGCATGCGTGACTCCTGATGATTTTGAGCTGCCAGCCTCATTCATCCTACTGCACGCGCACACACACACACACACACGTATTTTTTGCCTGATTATCCCATCTCATAATGGACATCATATAAAGCACCAGAGAGTGATTCAGGTTTGATTCCTCAAACCTGATATTCTACTTTTATATATTTTCACAGCAGATCCCCATTTAAATAGAAGGAGATTATCCAGACAAAAATGTTAACAACTCTGCCTTAAGGGTAGAACAGAGGACTAAAGACAGAAGATCTTTATCCAGAAGGTCTGAGCTTCTTGTCTTCCAGCATAACGTACCAGTTGGTGTCAAGGACTCCTGTTCACTCCCCATCATTCAAGAGGAACATAATAATTAGTTTCGTGTGCTTGAGAGTTTGTTAATCTAGAATTCAGTTAAGGATTCATTTAAGTTTAACCGGCATTGGTCATTCAGTACTGAGTGTGTGTGTGGGTTATGTATATATTACACATATATTACATGTGGAGACCAATGTAAATTTTCTGGTCCCCAAAAGGGTAACCTTAATTTTATAAACATCTGTTACTCATGGTAAAAGCTATCAAAGTCAAAGTCAAAGTGAACTTTAATGTCATCTTTCCATATACAGGTATACAGAAAAACGAGATGGTGAAGCTCAGAATCCACAGAATATACATATAAGAATTTTTACATATAGTGTGAGTAGGCACAGTAGTCAGAGATACTGAGAAAAAAAAGACAATTCCAACTAAGTGAACAGAGAACAGTGCAAGACAAAGAAGAGTTCAAATGAGTGAGAAGTATTTTAAGTACAGTGGCAGTAAAAGCTAACAGCTTTCCGATGCTGACAGCTTTACCCATCATAGCTAAGATTTGGGTTATGACCACAGAAATAAATGGAGAGTCCCCATGATGGACTCTGTGTGTGTGTGTGTGGTCATGTATGTATTACATTGTGGGGACCAAAACCTGTTACGTTTTACCTTGTCTGGACATTTTTCTGGTCCCCAAAAGGGTAACCTCAATTTGATAAAAATCTGTGAATGCAATAAAAAACTAAAAGTGCTGTATTTTGCTTGATTACTTATGGCTAAGCTTAGGACTGGGTAGGAATGAAGGTTGTCATAGTTAGAATTAGGATTATGTGTGTATGTGTGTGTGATTTTTAACCTAAAGGCATGTTGGGAAATGCACTTTATGAAAATAATTTCCGTTGAATTCAAATTTTAAAAATATGACCCTTATCCCATCTGTGTGTGTGACATATGTGTGCTGCACTTTGGGTCTCCTGCCCAGGAGGTCCTCTGCATCATTCCCTGTGCTGCACATCGGGTCTCCTGCCCAGGAGGTCCTATGCATCATTCCCTGTGCTGCACTTTGGGTCTCCTGCCCAGGAGGTCCTCTGCATCATTCCCTGTGCTGCACTTCGGGTCTCCTGCCCAGGAGGTCCTCTACATCATTCCCTGTGCTGCACATCGGGTCTCCTGCCCAGGAGGTCCTCTGCCTCATTCCCTGTGCTGCACAT
>JAODKC010000038.1:2659819-2672709 GCA_026777985.1 Mormyrops attenuatus
TCGAAGTATTCCCTCCACCGACCCAAAACGTCCTGAGTTGAGGTCAGCAGTGCCCCATCCCCACCATAAACAGTGTTCATGCCGCACCGCTTTCCCGCCCTGAGCCGCCGGATGGTGGACCAGAATGGCCTCGAAGCCGTCCGGAAGTCGTTTTCCATGGCCTCGCCAAACTCCTCCCACACCCGAGTTTTTGCCTTGACGACCGCTGAAGCTGCGTTCTACTTGGACTGCCGGTACCTGTCAGCTGCCTCTGGAGTCCCACAGGCCAAAAAGGCCTGATAGGACTCCATCTTCAGCTTGACGGCATCCCTCACCACCGGTGTCCACCAGCGGGTTCAGGGATTACCGCCGCGACAGGCACGACCACCTTACGGCCACAGCTCCGGTCAGCCGCCTCCACAATGGAGGCGCGGAACATGGCCCATTTGGGAGAACATTTTAAACTGAATTTGAGAAAACACTTCTTTGCACAGCGTGTACTTAGAGTATGGAATAGTCTTCCTGTTCAAGTAGTGCAGGCTAAAACCCTGGGTTCCTTTAAATCAGAGCTAGATAAGATTTTAACAACTCTGAGCTATTAGTTACGTTCTCCCCAAACGAGCTTGATGGCCCGGATGGCCTCCTCTCGTTTGTAAATTTCTTATGTTCTTATGCCAGTTCAGACCATCACTGACTAATAAGTGTGGTTCTGGTGTAGCCAGTGTATGCTGCGTGATCATAACATGATGATGGATGATTTGCTCTCTGTTTGTCTATGCATGTTATAATTAGAATTTAATGATATGGGATCATTATTGACACGCCACAGCATACAACAATGAAGTGCGTCCTCTGCATTTAACCCATATGTGACGTTGTGACATAGCAGGGGACAGCTAATTCAGCACCCAGGGAGCAGTGCTTGGGGGCGGTACATTGCTCAGGGTACGTCAGTAGTGCCTTGCTGGTCAGGGATTCAACCCTGCAATCTTTCAATTACAAGTGCACTTCCCTAACCATCAAGCCACCAATGCCCACAGAATAAATCAGGGGAGAGTGCGAATGCAGTCCGCAGGGGTCAGCACAACTGCAGTGCAGTGGCTGGGCCTCACCCTGGGTGAACCACCTTTGTGATCGTGGTATTTCCCCAGCCAGGTAAACATCACCATGCCCCTGGTTAGACAGACTGAATAAGGGCACCCTTTGATGTACAGCTTCTATGGGATTTGGTGACAAAGAATTTTAATTGTGACACAAACATTTATAATGTTGTTGTTTATAGACCCTGAGTGAGGGTGAAGGTAGGTTGTGTAATTGCTGCTGAAGACTTCACAGTGTTATGTGGCCCAAAGATAATGTTCTGGATGATAGATGAGTCAGGTTGTGTGGGGAATAGCGCAGGATTTCAGTCTTTTTCTTTAAGATTATGTCATAGGCAAAGGCTTATTTAGCCTGGGAAGTGTTGCTGTTGCTGGGTGAAGTTATTATGAAGAGAATGCACAGACACGGTTTGTCCACAAGGTGGGGCTAATAAAAACAAACCAAACATCAGAAATTTGGGCAAGTGTCTCTTACCTCTTATACAGAGGCAGATCTCCACTGAACCACAAAAACCAACAATGGACCACGCCCAGTTGTGGCTCAGGGGTCTATCAGTCATATAAATGCAGCAGAAATAAGACCAGCACCTGAACAACAAGCACTATTTGCTAGCCTGCACAGGTTTAGAAAGAAAGATTATGGTTGCAGAAAGCCTGTAGAGTTTTGGGGATGAGTATTCAAACTATGAACACTATCAGGTGCTGACCAATCATGTAATTAGTGACTCACCCTGTTTGAGGAGGTCATCCCGAAGGGGCAAAGGCCAATTGAGTTACAGCCTGGCCCCGGTGTTTGTTTGTTCCTGATGATGATAGATGTTGGCAGTGAGGGTCAGTCATGCATAGCTTGTCCTGGTGACTGATTGCCTTTGTGCCACCAGCATGAGTTACCCCTGGCAGCCCGGCAACATGGGAACATTTCGTTATAGTAAATCCACCTCTTCTCCTCTCCCCCATTTTCTCTCCCCATACCTACTCTCCTGCTTCTTTTGTTTATCTCCTTTCTTCCTTCTTTCTGACCTTATAGTTATTCTTTCTTTCTCTCTCTCTCCGTCTGTCTTTCACCAATCACTCTTCTTTCTCTCTCTCTCCCTCTCTCTTTCTCCAATTGCTTTTCTTTCTCTCTGTCTCCCTCCCTCGCTCTCTCTCTCTCTCTCTCTCCAGTCTTCTCCCTTCTCTGCCTGTGCCCAGTCCTGATCCATGCTGGGGGGTGAGTTGAAGATGGACCTGTAAAACAGAAACTGGTGACGTCATTCAGCAGGAAACGATGATGTCACCCTGTCCCATCCTGTGGCCTTCCCCTGTCATGTACAGGTGACAGCTTGGGACTGTGGATCTGCACACCTCCTGTCCTATTCCTCTTCATCCTGATCTTCCACTTATAACTGGCTTTTAAATGTACACATTAAAATGCTGCTATTATGAAACCAACTTAATGTCTATGAAATATGTTAATTCCTTTTTTATGCTTACATCAACGGCGTATTATTCATGAAGAACAATATAGTGATTAATAGCCTATCATGCTTCTGAAGTCAATCGAAAGCATTTTTTGGGGGTATGATTTTTATGGTACTACTTAAAAAGGCTTTTTTCCCTGCAATCCTTTATTTGTGTTTTTTTTCCTCAAGTCCTTAGTTCAGCTTGTTTTACTCTTAGAAATCAATAAGGCTTTCTTTTAGAAATTAATCTGCAAGATTGAGCACTTGGGAGTTCTCCTGCCCCTCCCTCTCTGTCTTGGCTCTCTGCTGTGTCCTGTTTTTCAGGCCTAAGGTAGGAGATTTTGATAGATTAACTGCCGGGTGTTATATACATATATCATTTATTAACGCACACACATTTTGGAATAATTCCGTAATGGTAAGGCTAACAGGTGGCAAACGTGTTTAAGGACACATATTTATAACCATAAAGTTGCTGGTTCAAGTCGTTGGAAGAGCTGTGAGAATCATGCTTATGGTGTATTTCAGTAAATATCTATGACACGTGGCAGGCAGCCAAAGAACCCACCCCCCCCCATCTTCCGTCCTCCAGCGTGCAGTAGTCTGGCTTTAAAAGGAAACAAAATGAACAGAAAGAAAGCCATGCAATGCTTTGTGGAGGAGCGTGAATGAGACGCACCTTTCTGCTCCTGTCGCCCGGGAGACGGCGAAACCCAATGGAACACACAGGCACTGTCCCATTGGCTGCTTTGGCTCCCATTCCACACCCCCTCCCTAACAACAAACTGCTTAACTCTCTGATGGCTCAGGGTCCATCTGTGACAGAAGAAGAGAGCAAATGCCTCCTAGTGGGGCAGGCAGTGCCAGTACATTGAGAGTTGGTTTGAGAAATATCAATGTAACCTTCTGGCTACAGTTAACACACAAATACATGGATATTGCCTTCAGATCGTATTAAATCTCGTAGTACAGTGAGTAAGAACTTAAAGAAGTTCAAATCCCCTTTATAAGTAATGGTGCTGCCTATTCCTGCTCTGGTTTTAATCCCAAATCTCATCTTACCTGCACGTTTGTGGTAAAGCAACTTTGGCTTGACACCTTTAAATCTGTGGTATACATTAAACAAATTTAGCTGACCACTTGTCTGTTATAACTAAGTTGTTAGGTAATCACTGTATCTCCCACTTCCTGCCTCCACAAACATCCCCACGCCCCTACCCCTGGGGCATGACTGACTGAACATGCTGGGTGAGGGGTACTAAGGGAGGGGCTCCATCGCTATCTCAGTGACTCAGACAGCGATACCTCCCAGATTGTTTGTTACTATTTATCTAGCAGATGCTGGTACCCAGTGTGGGCAGTAAGCCCCGCCTTTGACTGCTGGCTAGCTTCCCAAAAGACCCTAGAAGGCATTGACATTTGCTCCCTGGCTGAAAGGTGCTTATTATGTTGTGATGCTGCTACCACAGTCCCAGTTTGCCACTCTTAGCATTAGCGATGACAGTACAGCACAGGGCTACAGTGCCCTCACAGCACTAGCAGTGAACGGGCCTGAGTTATATCAATCCTGCTAAGTCACAGGCCTCTGCTGCAGTGGTCAAAGTCCAACACAGAGATGAGCTTTCGAGGTCAAAGCCCAACATGTCTTATTCAGGGATCGTCAACCTGTCCGTACATGGACAAACATGTCTGTGGCAAGACTAGTCTGTGTCTATAACAAAATACTTTGACTGAGGAAAAAAAAGCGATGCAGGGTACGTTTATAAATACCATATCCATAGTTAAAAAAACACATTTTGATCAAAATGTCCATTTAACTTTGCCATAACATTTGCCCTGATCTTAGTTACATAAGTTACTGGAATTCATAGGACTACTAGCAGACATAACACTACTAGCTGTGATTTTGCATGTGTGGCTCAGCAATTTAGGCCTCCATGCCTGTGATCTGAAGGCCATTGGTTCAAATCCTTGGCTGTATAGTCACGTGTTTGTTGGGCCCTTGAGTTGAATAGCCAGACCCTTTACTTACACCCTAAGCTCTGCTCTTGACTTTGCGTATGTTTCATAGGAGAGAAGACAGGATATACAGGAATTGAAGAATTCTGCTCCGCTTGTACAAATGGCAACTAAAGCATCATTTGAAGTAATGGTGGCCAAAATGACACTTCACAAATCATTTGCTGTATTTTTTGACTCCACTAGATGGTGCTCTTTGTTCAAAAAAGGCCACAAAGCATGTCCCAAAACAAACCAAGAGCACCATCTAGTGGGGTTAGAAAATACAGCAAATGGTTCATGGGGCAACATTTTGCTCATTACTTATTTGAGGTATTCATTTTATAAGCTTTTTCTATTTTTATGAAAAAAAACCCTTGTTGAAAAAACCTTGCCTCTATGTTCTCCTGATTGGTACTATAATGTTGACAAAATCCGAGGTGGTAAAAGTGACGTTTACATTTCAACTTTCATTTGTCTTGATGATGTAGCAGAATGAAGCAACATTGTGCATAACATGGTAACCACTAGACGTCAATTACTAGACTGTTACGAATGGGCCCCTCTGCTGAGAGGGAACCAGACACAATCCAGCCAGAATGTGCCCTGCCTGATGCATGTGGGAAACTCTACTGTCAGCTTATTCTTCTGTCCTGTGATGTTCAGTGGTTGTTTTGGCCTGGATTCTCACATTGCCACCAAGAGTACTTGTGACAACAAATGAAAAATAGAACAGGCCATAGTCATAGGGAAATAAACAAAGAACAAGCAACCAAACATAACAGGTACTGTCAGTCACAGACCAGAACTTACTCAGACATAAAGATATATTCTGAATCTTACCATGTCCACCCCCATGTGGATATAATCCTGTGTGTTTGTGGTAGCAGAGCAGAATTGGGTTTAGGCAGGATGAACTACACTGTGAAAATACCTGGATCAAGTCAGAGAGATCACTGAGTGTGGCAGTTTAGTAAGTTGGTAGATGCCTATTGTTCAAATGTGGTTATCATTAGACAGCCAGGGTGCTTATAGATAAAGCGACTGACTAATAAGTCGTCTTAATCAATGGTGTACAAAGTATGTTTCAATATCCATAATGTGTAATACATACAGATCAAATGCATGCTACTCACAGTCACTTGGGTTACATATTCTTTCCATTACCATAGTAAATAAGAAACACTACATAGATAATTACCATCATTGTTAAAGTACATTTGGCCCCACTGTTAATTAGCCAAGGATCTGCCACTGACAGGAGAACAGGGATTTAGGTAGCTGCTGTAGAGTCAGACTATAATCAGACTGGTGCCTTTTATCTGGACAAAGGTTCAAGCAAAGGTGAATGTCACATCCACAAGGGGAGGAAACATTGAAGCTAAAGTCGGCTCTCACCACAGGCAAGGAGTGAATCATACACAATATCCCTGACTGTTGAAGCAACTGATAAATGGATTTGATTTCGCTCTTAGGAGTTGGAAGGGACCTTATTACCAGTACATAGGCCTAAGAAGACAGTGTGGGGGAAATCGCTGAACGGTTTGATGGGAATGTAGTAGCTATTCATTTATTTACAGTTTTTACATGGCAGGATAATGTGACATAGGAAGGTTTTTATGGTGTTTAGAATGAACAATCGGCTCCATAGGTGCTCTCACGTATTTCCAATACTTTTCACTCTTCACACAGAGTGTTCCACACTACATTCTGGGTCATGAAACTAGAACCATTTGGTCTAAAACAAATAATAAAGCAAAACTATCTTTGGTGCCTAGGTGCCTGTTCCCAGAAGCTTATGAATGTATGTCCTGTGAATGGTCGTATAATCACATCAGTGTTGGACCCTTGAGCAAGGTCCTTAACCCCAATTGCCCCAGGGATGCTGTCAAGTCCTTCTCTTTGATCCTAACTTCCATGTTGCTTTAGACAAAAACCTCTGGTAACTGTAAAGTCCCTCATCTTCTTAAAGGTGCTGCTTTAGTATTAATATGTGAGACTGGAGTAGAATTGTGACATCCCCTTAAGCAAAAGGCTACAGATAGCCAGTGAAATGAGATCCTATTTCTTAGGCTGTTATTTTGTCTCACAAGGAGACAAGCCATCACCAAATGTGAGGAGACAAAAGGAACTCCAACTGTTCAAAGAAGTTATGATTGTCTGAATACTTCAGACTATTGCTGGGCGATAAAACAATCTCGATTTTTTATCGATAAAAAATGAGGACGATCACGATGATACACACAGACTATAACACTCGATCAAACAAGCTTGCTCAGTTTTAGAGAATGCGCTGAGACAGACAACTCGATGGCCAATCACCGACGACGTTGTAATTTTGCCCGTCCTCCCTTAAAGAAGCAATGTTGTAAACATTAACAACGTGGGTGTGTTTTAGAAAAAAGATATCGGGCAACACGGTTGCACCGGTGAGTGAAGCGGAGGAGGAGATAAAGGGCACAAGTCATCGAAAGTATGGAAGTGTTTCGGTTATCTTCGAACGGACAAAACACAGATAAAGCCACTTTGCAAAATATGCCGCCGACAGGTCCCCAACAAAGTCTGGTAATACAACAAATCTGTTTCACCACCTTCAAAAATACCATCCAATCAAGCATACTGATTTCCAAAAAGAACCCTCGGGTGATGTGGCTTGCAAGTCCTCCAGTACTGAAGCTATTCCTAAACAACAGTCAATTTCTTTGACATTTGCCGCTATGACTCCATACAGTAAAAAATCAAAAAGGCATTGGGACATTGCGAGCGCAGTTACTTACTTCTTGGAGAAAGATATGATGCCAGTGAGTCTAGTAGAAAAAGAAGGCTTTAGGAAACTTTTTAAAGTAGTCGACCCGAGGTCTCAAATGCCTGGCCGAAAATATTTTTCTCAGACTGCGCTTCCAGAGCTCTGTGATGAATATCGGGTGAAGTTAGAAGCTGCGCTAAAAGACGCAAGACGCCTCGCCAGTATGGCGGACTTGTGGTCAAGTCGGGCGTCGGAGCCGTACACAAGTCTTACTATTCATTTCATAGACACAGAATGGAATTTACAGAGCAAATATTTGCAAACTGCGTATTTCCCAGAGGAAAATATGACAGAAACTATCGATATGGCACTCGAAGACGCTGTCATCCTGGGGATTTAGAGAGGACCGCCAGGTCTGTATTACTACAGACAATGGACCGAACATTGTCAAGGCAGTGTCGTTAAAAAACTGGACTCGACTTCAGTGTTTTGGGCATCGACTGCACTTAGCAATTGATAAGTTAAAATTATTAGTTTTGTTAATAACATAATTAAATATATTTAGTTTAAGTACAGTTCAGTTATGAATCTGTTTTGTGCTCCTTGCATTAAATTGTTTAATTCTCACATTATGATCATTTTTATAACTATTTTACTGCTAAAACTATTAGGCAAATTGTTAATTTGCATGAATATGCATGAACATACATATATATATATATATATATATATACACACACACACACATATAGAGAGAGAGAGAGAGAGATACAGATTGATTTTTACATGGAACAGTGTTGTGTAACTATAATATTGATAATTATCGATATCGTACATACAGGATAAATTATTGTGATGATTTCTTTTGCCATATTGCCCAGCTCTACTTCAGACCATCCGTCCATGTGTCTGAACCTGTATTATCCAGGTCTGGTTGCCTAGGCCCATATTTCAGTCATGTTTAAGGGGAGGGATCTCATCACTGGGAAGAACAGCAAGGCCCATTATGAAGCCTGGGTCTTTCCTGAGTATCTACCCCTGCCAGACCACAGCACACAAAGGTTTTAGCTGGGAGTTGGTGGGACTGAAAAATGGTGTCTCATGACAACTCCGAAATGCATGTTTCCTTATTCAAGATGAATAACTGGGGAAGTCAAAATATCTCTTTGAAGGACAAATGTGATGTCAGTGCAAACAGTTGACAGATCAGCTACAAAATTCCCACATATTGCATTTAGTGTGTCATCTTTGACAAGTTCATACGCATTTACATACAGACGGGTTCAGTGCAACCGCGCCCACCATTGTAAACACACAGAGTCACACGTCTGAAGACACATGCATGCGCACTCATATGCATTTAACGCTCCTTGGTTCTCATGGCTGGGCCTCTGACTGATTGGGTGAAACCAGAGGGCTCGTGTATCGAGTGACCTCAGGCAGAACAGGGGAAACAAGACAAAACCAACAGGAAGCGTTTTCTCAGCTAGCGTGACTCAGTAAAGGTACAAGGCACTAACGGCCCAGTCATTCCTCCAGCTCAGTTCCCTGTAATCAGTAACCACATGGTCAGGTGTTTTGCAAGCTTAGAACAGTCTCATCCTTGCACATCATGACATGGACCATGACAACCAGATGACAAATGCTGGTTATTACTCATTATCACCTATAAGGGCGTGGATGAGCACTCAGATACATGCATTGCCCCACATAGTTCATAAAGGGGTATTATTGAGAAATACCCCGAGTACAGACTCTATGGAATGTGTCCAGCTAAACCAAGGGGAGATTATCTACCAGGGTTTCTTCAAGACCTTGGTCAAAGAAACATTTCTTGCGTGTCCTACAGTGAGTGAGCCATGACCGTAACACTCTCCAGGCTTGCATATTTACCCAGCGTGTGGTCCTGAAAATGTTTTCCTGGTGATGCAGGTGGGGCGTAGCAACTGCAGCGGTTGGGCGGGTGGGGTAGTGTGTTCTAGCTGGTGACACCTGGAATGTACTGTAAGGAGGTCCACTTCACCATGAGCTTCAGTTCAATTAATATAGGATCTAGAACTCCAATTGTTATAACCCATAGCTGTTTCAGGCTTGGTAGTATCTAAGCCAGTTTGAGTGAATTTGTGTGTGTGGTAGGGGAGTATGGTATTTAATATTTATGCACATTTGATTGGTAACTAGGGAGGAGGCCTATTTTAGAGCAGAAGCATGGAAGCAACAGCAGATATTGTTCTTGGTTGCAGGGATCATGTTGGGGGAGGGATGGCGCATTATAAAAATTAAACCGATTTGTTTATATATTTACTCATGTGTCCTTAGGGAAGATGATAGACGGAGAGGGTTGGCAATGAGGAGCGGCGGCATGGACAAACAAATCAGAATGAAGTATGGCTAGAGCGCATGCAGGGGAACACCTATTCTGTAACTTTGACGGTTGATCAATAAGCTGTGACCGATCCAGGGCTGCTGCTGCAGCACCACAGAGGCTGCTCATGGTCCATTCCAGGAGGTACTGATTGTGAAGAATTCTTGCTATATCCCACCATCAGTATGACCACCTCGATATCACCTCCTTGTCAAGACTCGGCATAGAAGACAGGATTTGAAATGTAATGATTATTAATCTAAGCTGGTCCCACTTCAGCAGACTAAACAGATAAAACAGATGCTGAAATTGCTGAAGACTGTAGAGGGACATGGGAGACCGTTGGGGTGGTCAAGTGCCTGCCACTTCTGTCTGTTTGGCCTTTATCCTCATGTGTGCCAACCATCCCCTGCTCTTGTTCCCCATCAAGGGCAACAGGAAGTACCATATGTGGGATGGTTGCTAAACAAGTATAATAACAGACTCATAAAAATATATCACTGTCACCTGCATGATTGTGGACATTCAGTTAATGAATATCATTGACAACGGTAAAGTCACCGTCGGAGAGCTCACAATTATTTTTGCAAATGTGCACATAACTCACTGGGTTTACAGAAATGTTTAGGAACCAGACGTCACAATGCATTTGGGTGTGAATGGTACCTACGTCAAATACAACAGGTTGACAGATTTAAGATAAAAATGACCAACTGAAAGATAACAGCACCTAACTGCCCCCCCACCCTTGACAAAAAACATGAAGATCCAAATACAAGTGCTGCTTGTTGGGCGTCAAAATCACTCAGTTAACAAACACTAGTATCTTTCAAACAATAATACTAAAGGTTATAAAACTCACACTGAGTTCAGTATAGGCGCTTAGTGATCAAATGACACTATATGGAAATTGTAGCAGGGCAGAGAAGTGTTGGTCTGTGTATTTGCGAAGCAAAAAACTATAATAATAATAATAATAATAATAATAATACATGTAAAAAAAACAGCAATACTCACTTTTTGTGTCCTACTTCTGTTACTCTCCCCCCGCCCTCAATAATTTCATGGAGTTACAAATCTCCCTTTCTCTGTTTTTTTTTCCCCCTCTGCAGCAACCGCAAGACCGGTCTGACCTGATCAACGACTGTAGAGACACATAAGTTGCATTTGATTTAGAAAAAGGCTCAGCTCCTTCTAGAGGAAAAAAAAAAGGCAAGAAAAGCAGATGCAAAGCCCCCCCCCCCCAGGGTACTTTGTTGAGTGACATGCATAGAGAACTCACACAGCTGGCTGGCTATTACAGCCCCTGTTCATGGGGAATATTACTGAGCAGAACTGCTCACCTTATCCCTGAGAAAAAGGAACCACCACCCCTAACCCTGTTTATACAGGCTAAGTACAATGCCTGACTAGCAAGGTGAAAAGCAGTCAGTTTAGAACTGTTATCTTCTTACTGTGGCACTTCCTCATCACACAAACTACAGGTCCACACTATTTGCACATCAAAACAGTAGGTATTATTTCACTGGATCTTAATATAATAGTTTTTCCACTAAGAGGAAGTCTCTAGGTTCCTTTAACATTTCCCAAAAGTCTGACAAACTGTCACGAGCTGTACCGTAGCTGTTAGTTAATAATCTCGCTTTACCACTACAGGAATCTTGGGAGCCTCGACTTGTGAGGATTTTATGTAGATCTCTCTAGAGATGACTGAATGCCAGAGAACCTCTGGTTTCATAAAAATATTCTTCATTTAATTAAACAAATTTATTCCTGTATAGTAAAAAATCCCTCATTTAATGAGTTATGCCAGACCGACTGCAATTCAGTTCAATTGTATTTATATAGCGCTTTTAACAGCGGTCATTGTCACAAAGCACTTTACATATACAATTGCACTGAATGTCAAATTAACACACAGACCAGGTGAAAGATCTGCAGAGACTGGCTCTCCAGGACACAGAGTCCAGCCAACAACAAGTCACACAAGCTTAAGGTGTGCCACATAATCGGGCAATTTTTTGCTTTCGAGAATGGGAGAGTGAAAAAGTCATTTACTTCAGTGGAAAGATCCCTGTACAGTGACCAATTTGTTTGAAACAAAACGGTAACCAAACACTGCTGAGTGCTGCTGAAAACTCAAATACTCTCTTTCATTCAGTATAGATAAAAAGCAAATTCAGATTAGATTTTCTTATTTGCACAACTTTATGTGAAACAGTTCAAATCAATTGCAATAATTACATCCCATTCAGTCAAACTGCTACAAAACCCAGTAACACATCATAGCTAGTATAAGGGTTAACAAAGACATTATGGTTGGGGAGGGCACTCTCATCCCAGAATCCCAAACATGTTGAGGGAAGAACCAGGGGCCCCTGCTGGATCAATGAAAAAAATCCAGAGCTTGCAGTTTACCCAGTAGGGACCCCCTGTAACGTCACTATCAGAACTGAGGGGAAGGATTGGGGGAAGAGGGACAATAGTACTAACAACAATGGCGAAATATCTCGGGAAATTCCTGAGCCCAATTTCCCTTCTGACAAGCTCTAATTAACCTCTAATCTGATCGAGCAGATGAAATGTTTGTGGCAGAAATACATGATTGTTTTTGCAGACAAACGTTTATTAATGTGTCACAAAGAGGCTGCATGCTTAGTGTTTCTTTAGTTTATATTAAAGCGTGGGCCTGATTTCCTATTTTTCAAGTGGCACAATGTAGAAAAAAGTGGTGAACTACACCACAGAGGGCTACTGTGTTTTGACTGTTTTGGGTTACCATTTAATTAGTGACCAAGTTACATTTGAAGCACCAAATACACCGAGCTCTCATCCTAACAATAGCTTCTATACCACTGTAACTAAGACTTGGGAATAATCTTCAGATTACAAATCCATGTTCTTAATCACTATGCTATGTGTCACCATTCAGTAAGTTGCTCAACACAAATCGCTTCAGTAAATAGCAAGTTGCAGAAACGGGCGACAGTGCTAACGTGCTAGGCAAACCGTGTCACTTATTCCCTGATTCTTAAAGACCATAGCAAGGAGGAAAAAAAAAGAAAAACAGGAAAGAAGGAAATAAAGGATGTAACAAAATAAAAAGAAACAAGGGACGAGGCACACAGCACTGCAGAGAAAAGTTGATCCAACAGGCCAGCCAATAGGATCCACAGGGTGACATCACCATTAACACGGTTCTGGTGCCAAGTGGGTCTGGTTACCCGGGGGGGGGGGGGGGGGGGGGGGGGGGCGGGGGG
>JAODKC010000038.1:2682593-2710535 GCA_026777985.1 Mormyrops attenuatus
TGCGGTTTTTTGTGTGTTTGGGGGTAAATTTCGGCACGAAAAACTAAATTGGGTTTTTTATTTTGCTTTAACTTTTGGCCCCCCCCCCCCCCCCGCTTTGGATGCATAAACAAAATAGGCTGAAATCCACTTTTTTATGTTATGATTTGGACCCATATGGGCTTTAAGTCTTTCAATATGGCCAAATAAAAAAAGGCCTAATAGGATTTTTGGCTGTGTTCTCTCAGGCATACAGACGCAGTGCCTATGACTGCTTTGGTTGGCATGACAGAGTGGGGCCTGACACTCAGTCGCCTTGCCTGTTTGCTTGTGCCATGGAGTGTCCTTTTGCCACTGTGCTGGTCCTTGTCTCACTGGGCAGCCTGGGCTGTGCCGCTAAGGGTACGCGGATATTTCAGCACGACGGCGGTGGTTTGGCGTAGTGCTTCCTGTACTGAATAGCCACGTAACTTTTGCAGAAAGGAGAAATTTGGCTCAAAGATGGACCCTCCTATAGGCATAAAGTAACCCTGTATGTCCACGGGGCTCGTGGATGTTTGCTCTGGGGTGTTTGCCACTGTTGTGCAAATTTGAGATGCATCCATGTCTTTAAAGAGAGAACTGTCGAATGCCCTGGTGCGGCAGGTCACGTGAGCGGAATCACAGGCTCTGATTTGATTAGGGTTGCCAGGCGCCGCGCTTGTAGCCAGGCAGACTGTTGGCTCTCGTGTGATTGGCCACCAAAGGGAAAGCATGTGTGTGCTTATGTGCGTCCTTATGTGTGTGCCTGTATAGCACAGATATACCCCTAGTCTCGGGTTCCTTTTTGGTGCTTTCTTCTGTTTTCCAGGCGGCCGGCTGCTGCACAGTGTGTGCGGTTTTGCCTCTGGTCCATCCCCTTTTGTTCTGTCTAACCGCACACCTTCGGTGACAGCAAGAGGTCAGCGGTGGCTGCCATGTGGCCGTCTGCGCATCTCCTTCTCAAAGCCGCTTGCAGACTAATGCCAGCTGTCTGCGTCAGGGGGCTGAATGAGCAGCCTGAATCGGCACCTGTTTGTGGTGGGTTGGGCCGTCGCCCTGCATCCCCTGTTAGAGACAAAGTGTCGGAAGCGAGGCATGTGATTCACCTGTCCGAGCCCCGCAGCGTGTCTGGGCAGGTGAGGCGATCAGCTGCCTGAGACCTGGAGGCTTGGTATGCTTCCTGTGACGCGGTTGGAGTTGAAAGTCGAATCGTGTCGCTGTGTTGGATTCAGCCAGTGAGCTTTAAGTAATGGGGCCGCTTATAAATAATAATAGTTCATAAAAGTTTGAGAGCTGCGGCGCTTGTGGCTAGCACCTGGGGAGCACTGCGCTGTCCAGGGAGGCAACTGGCTCCGTCCACTGGCTTGGTCCCAGCTGGCAGCTGCCAGTGCAGTGGGCATAATGCACTGGTGCAGTGCCGCAGTGGTTTATGGGGGTGATAATAAAAAAGTGAACGGCTAAGTCTTAGCTGGCCAGTAGAGGGCTGTGGCTTTCTGGGCAGCTCTGAATTTGGTGTGCCCTCCTGGTCGTGGTGGCGCGCTCAGCAGGGTTGAGGGGTCCGTCCTTCTGCGTCATTGTGGAGTGAATCTTGTTGCTGAGGTGATGGACATGAAGCCTGTGAGGCTTTAGCCATTTGAAGCTTGTTTGAGGTTCACCAGCGATGCTTCCCAGCTCTGAGGAGCCAGAGGCGTTCACTGGTGTTTGTCTGTGTCCTGATCTCTGACCCTGATCCTTGCTGAGGTCACACTTTGCTTTTTGTCCCCCATCTCCATATAAACTGTACTGTGTTGCGACGTGGAAGAGTAGGTGCCACACAGCTGACTGACTTGTGTACAGTTCACTTGCATAATGTATTTTCTGCTTTTGCCTTTCCAAGTAAAGAGTGTCCTCTCTCCACTATTTATAGCCCACGTAACTGGTATCACTTTTAGGTTAAGCGCACTGCCTCCTAGTCCACAGAAGGAAGGGAATGTGGTGATATCATCACAGGGGGGTTATAAAAGGCAGCAGTCGGTGAGATGATGCAAGATGGAGGCAAACTCCCCTGGGCCACAGCCCTGTGCCGGTCACAAATGCCTTGCTCCAGCAGGGAATCCTGCCTGCCCCTCTGGTTGCGTGTGGCTGTCTGATCGCTCAGGCGGTCCATTCGACAAGCCCAGACAGCAGCCCTGCATGAGCGGCAGGGCGCCAGCCGCTCTCTTCCGCGCCGACTCTGTCACAAGTTCCCCACTGGCATGCCAGGCTGGCTTTTCAGCCCATCCTGCTGTTTTCATGCCGTCATTGGTATGTGCGCTGAGCTAGAGAGAACTTCGAGGTTTACGGAAGTCGCGGCTTGGAAACGCTTCTGAGGCCGAGGTCAACGGGGCCGTTCTTGGCGTCGCGCTCTTTGATTGGTTAATTATCTTCTCGTCATCCAGTCAATGAGTCATAGAAGGTGGTTGCACATGGTGCTATTTTAACTGTTCTCATTGGGGGAAATTCTTCTCGTGATTGTCAAGACAAAGAAAGTGGGTGCGTAATGCTGGCCTGGGCACAAAGCCTCAAGACTTTATGATCCGGTGAAGTTTATGGTACTTATGCTGATCTTAGAGGGGTGGATTTTGCCACTTTACATGTTCATCTTCTGTTTGCAGAGACAGAAGGCCCAGAGAAGGGAAAGGCCCCTGTGCTCCCCCACCATTGTCCTACAGGGTGGCTGTTGGCTGGGTGTCCACTGTCCAGGGGGCTCACTGGCTCCGTTCTCCATGTGGCATTGCGTCACTAGAAAAGCCTGTGGAATGTAGGGTGACACTCGGTAGGCCGGTGACAGGACACATAACCAAGGGGGTGTTTGCAAGATGTCACCCCCCCCTCCCTTGAGTGTGTGTCGGGGGGGGCAGGGGGTGGATTCCCAAGGAAACAGAGTAATTGGCTATTCCAGATAGGCGCCAGGGTTTAGGTTAAATTTAAGTCTTAATGGTAGCCTTTGCTTTTTGGGCCGGGTTCCCGAATATCCTGGGCCTTCCCGGCCCTAAAATATCCCATCCCGCCTGGATAATGGGAAACCCCGGTGTGGGGCTGCCTGGCAGGCGGACGGGGCCCCACGTGGCCCACAGAGATGACGGCCTGTAGTGGTGATTCTGGTGGTGTCTCACCGCAGTCCAACCTCGGAGGACACCACTGTCTCGGGGCTTTGGCTGCCAGCAGGCCCGACGTGGTGCTCCCGGCATAGAGGTTAATTCTGTGGTTGGCGATGACGGCACGATGCAGAGCTGGACTGTGGTGTAGCTGGGAAATGGGAGCGGGCCATCGGCGTGGGAGCCGGGTCTTGCCTGTGAGCCGCTCTTTGTGAGTGGGACTGCTCTCTCACAGAGCTCTGCTACACATACTGCTGCTACAAGATGCATGTTCTGCAAACTCAACACACACAGCTTTTAAACCTTTTGAAGCTGCTATCAGTGCCATGGGGCTGCTTTTGGTGATGCCGGTTCTGCTTTGGTGGTGTATGCTCAAGACCGTGCCTTCACCCTGCCGAAAGTCTCCAGTCATGTTCCCAAGCAGGAGCATCGGTGGCAGGGGAGAGGGCATGCTGACTCGGCAGGTGGCTGAGACACTGTTGGTGTGGTGTAGGGATCATATATGCCGTCATGTGGTCTCTGGCTCTGGGGTCTTGGCCGGGCAGGTGGTCTTTAACAAACGTATCAATCTGGCATAAGAAGCCACTTCCCCGTTTCTCCCCAGTGAGTGTTATCAGCTCCTGTGAAGAATGTTCTGCGTGTGAGTCGAAGCAGGCAGAGCATCCTGTGCAGTGTACGTAAAAGATAGGGCTTCCCCTCGTCGTTGGCGGCCTCCTCACTGGGGCATGCACAGCTGGTTGCCTTTTGTGTTTCTTTCTGACTCTCGTTGTCTCTGTCTGCAACACACCCCCTCCACACACACACACACACACACACACGCATAGCCCCTCCCTTCTCTAATGGGGGTCACAAGACCCTTGGTTGCCCCTGGCACTCTGCACAGCACTGCTTTGTGTGGGAGGAGCTGTGGACTGAACCACTTCATCGGCAGCAGGGGTGTGAGTGGTGCCCGAATTGCTCTTTAAGGCTGAAGCCTGGCTGGGTTGCTTCTACGCCTGGTATGAGTGGTTCCCTTTAAAGTCGCTGGTCTCCTCACTGCTTTGTCTTACTAGTTAACTGCTATCTGTTTTGCCGATTACACCTCATGCTCCTAGGACTGCGGGCTGTCTTTATCACCAGTGCTACTGGATAGCAAAGGGCTAAATTTATCACGACCCATAGTGTTTGTGGAGTCAGTAAGGAATGCTTCGTCTTGGAGTTCCTGAAGTAGAATAATGCTGTAATCCTTTTGTCACACACTTGCTATAAATCTGAGTCTGCTGATCTACCTTTGTATTTGTTCTCATCTAGATTGCTGCAGTGACAGAGTTCCAATAAAGCATGCCATACATTTTTAATGTATTTTGCTTCTTCTCATTCTTGAGAAGAATTAGGGCGAGGGCGGCAATGTTTTCCCAGGGGGGCACTCTGATTGGCTCAGGCCATGATTGAAGCACCCTGATTGGGTTGTCTCGTACAAGGCGTTGTGCTATGCTCCCAGTGGAGGTCAGGGGGCGGGGCTTTAGAAGGCAGGGCTATACCATGACTAAACTTCTCCTGGGTAACTGGCAATTGTCTACCTCAGGAGGCCGGAGGGGGTGAAGCTGCCTTACTAGAGCAGGATGTGTTTGTGTCACTTCCTCTGTGTCCTTTAGAGGAGAATACTGCAGTGCAGCATCGTCTTTATTTATCTGTATACACAAAACCTCATTCCCCACTGTTACGAGGCTCTTGCAGTGTTGCTTTGATGCTTCATGCAGAGAGCAGTGTCCCAGTACTTCAGAGCGCATTTGCCCTCACCCACAGCGGCCCAGTACTTAACAGCGCATGCGCCCTCACCCACAGCTCCCCGGTACATCACAGCGCATGCGCCCTCACCCACAGCTCCCCGGTACATCACAGCGCATGCGCCCTCACCCACAGCTCCCCGGTACATCACAGCGCAGAGCTTGTGGCCTTTCTTTTGACAGGAGGGTGTGCATCACGGCCCTCTCCCAGGACCCCCACTCGATGTCATGCTCATCCATTTTATAGTTAAGAGGCTCAGTTGTTGTTTGTGCATTTCCGTGAAGACGAGCAGACAGGGCTGTCTGGAGACAGCCAGTATGAGTGATATGCCTCCTAGAAACCGCTCAAGCTTTTTGCTGATAATCTGTTCCATTAACTGAGAATTGAAAATCAGGCTTATGGTCTCACAGTAATATATATTTTTAAAATCACTATTGTAAAACAATGGCAGGATGTTGTGGTGGGTGCTTATCAAGTAGCATGCTGGGAAGGCTGTGGACTCTGGAGGGAGGGGCAAGGTGGGTAGGGGGCAGGGGCCGGCTGCCGGGGGCGAAGGGGTGCGGTGGATGTGGCCCAGCACTCTTTCTGCTGTGATGCAATACTTGCGCTCCTCAGTGCAACGTGAATGTGAGCTGAGGCGGTTTGGTGGGGGGGGGGGTTGCTTTGTGCTCACTCAGCCAGCTTTGAAGCTCAAATCTGTGCTGGGAACACACACACACACACACACACACACACACACACACACACACACATACAGTCATACCTTGCCTGGATTCTCAACAAAAGCTGGAGTTGCTTGGATTACTTCCCTTCCCTGCTGTGGAATCATTGTCCCGCTCTGATATGTTACTGCTTGATTCTCTGTGTTCGGCTGGGGGATGCTAATAATAGTGTGGCTCTGCTGTGGGGGGGGGGGCACGGGGGTCTACAGCATGTGTATAGCAAGACTGCAGGGTGGAGATGGGCTCTGCTGGCCTCTCTGGGGCCTGCCTAGCCGTATCTCCATGCAGTCATTCTCACACTTCTGCTTGCTCAGCACCAGTGCTCAGAACAGACTTTGATTGTTGAGAGCTCCCTCCGAGTAAGTTACAAGTGGTGTTATGATCGTGACCCGAACTTCATCTGCTTGTATCTTGAGAGCGGGGCTGCTGTAAAATTCTTGACCATGACATTCTAAGTTGAATCGCTGCAGTAAAACACCTAGCTTTGTGAATGGGTGCGTGAAAGAGGCTTTGCCTGAACATCAGCTGAGCTCATTTACATATCGGTTTTGAGACAGTATGCCGAGTTCAATTCGGGTCACTTGTGTTCTGACCCGGCTGTGTTGGTGTTTGACTGTTGGGTGGCTGCGGGGGCTATAGGAACAGCTCTGGCAGTTTGGGACAGGGGAGTGTAATGCTGATAACAGTGCAAGGCTGCAAATTCATGCACCCTTCTCTTTAACTTTTTGGAACTCTCAAAGCATGACATTTTCTTAAACGTAAAACTGCAGTAGGGAGAGAAGAATTGTCACCTCGTGTTCATATTCTGGCGACTGTTTTCCTTTCCGGGCTATAATTAACTGTATGACATGTGACTATGGTAACTATATATGTGTGTTTGTGAGTGTCTGGGGTGGATGGGCACTCGCTAGGTGCATATTAACTGAATATGAACACGTGTGGTGAATGTGAAGCCTTTCTGTACATGTTGTTTACATTTTACTTTGTAATTCAGTATTTATGTTATGCTTTGGTCCCCTCTTTGAATGGGGGAGCTGTTTGCATACGCGCCCCATTGCTCTGCATCTCTACCTTCCCCCTCTAGGGCCAGTAGAGCTTCAGAACGGCACTGGGATCTGGTTCCCTTTGAAGTGCACGGCTTCTGATGTTACATATTTGTCAAATGGATCCTGTATCACCTCCTAGGGTTATTTGGTCATCCAATAAAGAAGTTTACCAGAACCTAAACCTGAGGAACGAAGCTTGTGGCTTGCTTAAAAAGTGCATGGAGTTGCATGAAGGCCCCTGCATACTGCTCGACACCCATGGTGACCCTAGCCAGCTCTTATTGTGCTTTAAATTTTCAAATGTGCCTCACTCAGGCTGCTGGAAGACTGGGTTGGCACGTTGGCGGCTGCCTTGGTGCTCATTACCGCGCCGTTGTGCATTGTCCCTCCCTGCCCCTTTCCTGTCTCCTGTACACCCTTTGCCGTTGTCCCCTTTTCTCTTTGACGTCCCTGATTGGTTCCGCCACACTGTAGCTTTGTGGCCCCCTGCAGGTTGTAGTCTACCGTTTTTGGTTTGCATTTCATGTTTTCCATTCGCTTAAGTGATTTTGCATTTTCTTAGTCTTGCATTTGTGTTTAGCGCTTCAGGGCCACCACACATGGCTTATGCTATCTGTGGTCAGGGACAGGGCAGCATTGCTTAGCTGTGATGCATGTAAAGGGCTTTGTACTTCCCTGTGCTTCATGCATTTCCCTTCTGTGGTGCCATTATTGTGACGAGATGTTTTGTAATGTGATTTTTCGAAATGCTTGCTCCTTCATCTTACCTGCTCCTTAGCTGAGGAATTAGTTTCTCAGCTACATTCTTCCTCTAATAAGATTAAAAGTGCACTTTATTGTGTTACATTATTCATTTGCTTTAGGTGGCCCTTTTATCGAGAGTGAATCTTGCAACTTTGCAGCTAAATCATTCATACATGTGGCTTGAATTGTTTTACTCTAACCACCTTGACTCGTGGTACGTCAATATGGCCGCCACTGAAAGTTGATCTTGATGGATTTAATTTCTGTGCTGACTGGCCTTAGCTTTGATTTACATCCACATTAATGCTGGTGGATTAGTGCATTAAGAGCTAGTAAAGTATCCAGAGTTATTTATAAATAAGTGTTATGTCTACATATTAAGGAAGCTTCCCTAAAGCAGATTATGCAGTGGATAAGGTGGTCTTCACAACTGTCAAGTTTATATGATGAAACTTTATTACTTGATTATAAAAAGCAGTGATTTTATTTTTTTTTGTTTTCCTGCTTAAATATGGCAGAAGGAAGACCAAATACAGTGGAAGCCTCAGTTGTGCTGGAGCATTTCATATTAAAAGTGAATGAAAATGCAAGTGTTGCAGAACTAAAGTGTCACGAGCACAAGTGCAGTGCAACTTATTAAAAGAAGACATCCATGCACTCACCCAGTAATTCGGTATTTTACATAGATAAGTTATGTGCCATTTAACTTCTTGGAGTAGCCTAGCTGTTCTTTGTCATCTCTTTGAATTTACATGATATACACTATATTGCCAAAAGTATTGGGACACCTGCCTTTACACACACATGAACTTTAATGACATCCCGTCCTTAATACGTGGGCTTTAATATGGAGTTGGCCCAGCGTTTGCAGCTACAACAGCTTCGACTTATCTGGGAAGGCTGTCCACAAGGTTTAGGAGTGTGTTTATGGGGATTTTGGACCATTCTTCTAGGAGAGCATTTGTGAAATCAGGCACTGATGTTGGACGAGAAGGCCTGACTCGCAGTCTCTGCTCTAATTCATCCCAAAGGTGTTCTGTCGGGTTGAGGTCAGGGCTCTGTGCAGGCCAGTCAAGCTCCTCCACACCAGACGCACTCATCCATGTCCGTATGGACCTTGCTTTGTGCAGTGGTGCGCAGTTGTGTAGGAACAGGAAGGGGCCATCCCCAAACTGTTCCTGCAAAGTTGGGAGCATGAAATTGTCCAAAAATGGTTTTGAATGCTGCAGCATTCAGAGTTCCTTTCACTTGATCTAAGTGGCCAAGCTCAACCCCTGAAAACAACCCCACACCATAATCCCCCCTCCACCGAACTTTACACTTGGCACAATGCAGTCAGGCAAGTACCGTTCTCCTGGCAACCACCAAACCAAGAATCGTCCATCAGGTTGCCAGACAGAGAAGCGTGATTTGTCACTCCAGAGAACATGTATCCACTGCTCTAGAGTCTAGTGGCCGTGTGCTTTACACCACTGCATCTGGCGCTTTGCATTGCACTTGGTGACGTAAGGTTTGGATGCAGCTGCTCAGCCATGGAAACCCATTCCATAAAGTTCTCTACCCATTATTCTTGAGCTAATATGAAGGCCATACAAAGTTTGGAGATCTGTAACTATTAACTCTGCAGACAGTTTTTTTATGTCCCGATACCTGGGCTTTGGGTATTGGCCGATACAGAGTACCAGTCCGATACCAGTATTTAATTGATAAGCTGTTTTGCCTCACTGTGTGGAAGAGACTGTGATCATTCTTTTATGTGTAAGTCAAAACCAGGCTTAACTTAAACCTTAAACAAAGCCTTCCATTGTAAAACTTAATGTAACATGCATATATATGTGCGCACACATATACACAGGCATCTTCATGTATTATCGCATAACGCTGTGGCAATGGAGACCGCAAGGACTAAATAAATAACTTAAAATAACTAATTTACTGTTAGATATAAATAACGCTTCAGTTTCTTTTTCTCTCGTGTCTCCAAATTTGCGTTAAAGTTGTTGCAGTCTTTCTCTGCTAACATTAGCAAACTCCGTGTACTTTGCACTATGGTGCGTCTTTAGATGTTTAGATCAAATTGTTTGTGTTAAATGATGTGCCGTCCCTTCCTCCTCCTTACACTTTAGCAGAACAGAGGTTACAGTCTGCTTTACTTCCGTCGTCATCCCTTATCGTAAAATATGCCCAAACTGCTGAGATCCTCCGTGTATACTCGCCAATTTGCCGATGCTGGTGTTCTGTGCATTTATTCTTCCCAAGTGTTTCCGGTTGACAAATCTCTCAGTAGATGCTGAAATCTGATTGGGCAGCACAGAAAATGCAGCGACATCAAGTTTTAACGTAACGTTGCAATTAAGTGGTATCGGTTCTTGGTGTTGGACAATTTCTACGAGCATGAGCATAGTATCGGCGTGATTTCGGTATCGGTGTATCCCTACTTTTTAAACATACAGTAGATAATCTTGAAGAGAAACTGTCATTTAAATTGCAAAACTTGCTAAGTTTTGTTTCCTTTGACAGAGTGAAAATGTTTTAGGGTACCTTATTGCCTTGATCAAGCTGGTGATTGTGGTTCTTCCAATGTGACAGTTGTATGTCCATTACATGATGTGGATATTAACACTGCACATCATGCAGGCCTGGTATTGCGGGTGACACGGTGGGGCAGTGGGTAGCACTAACCATTAATTGATTAATCATCAAATGAATCGGTAGATTACTCAACAGTCTATAGAATCGACAGTGACAGCCCTTAGAAGTCGATGTTTGCCTAGTTTCAGGTTCCTCTGTAGAACCACAAGGTAAGCTGCTCAATCCGAATTGCACCAGTGAAAGATTCAGTTTGGTAACCCACTAAATAGAAATACACTTGTTTGGTTTTAAAAATGAACAAATATTGTCACAAATTGATTTCCCCCTAAATCAGGGGTGGGGAACCTGATCCATGGAGGGCCGGTGTGGGTACGGGTTTTTGGGATGACCTCTCAATCAGCCAATAATAAAATAGTAGTTCTCAACTCCGGTCTTGGAGACCCACTGTCATTGGCTGATTGAACCTGCACCCACACCGGCCCTCCATGGATCTGGTTCCCCACCCCTGCCCTAAATACTCCTTCCTATTAATTGATGAGTAACCATCAGCTGGATTGTAAAACCTGCACATTTTAAGTGGGCAATGTCATTTTTGCTGAATGACTGAATGGAGAGATGGTGTGAGTGACAGAGCTTCACCCTCCCTGTCCCGTCTCGTCCAGCCATCAACCAGCGACACGCACGGCTTGGTTTTGCCCGCACCCTCCCTTCTTTGTCTCCCAAGATTCTTTTTCACCACCACCTCTTCCTCGTCGTGGTTGTCCTCTCTGACCTCCTCCAACTCTTTGGTAAAGGCTCAGTTTTCACACTGCAGGCATCAGAGCCTGAATTACTCAGTGTGTTATTACTCAGTCAGACTCCTCCTAAGGCTCACAACAGCAGTTTATTGGGTGCGGGCACAGCTAGGCTTATGCGTACGGACGTTTCCAAATACCTGGACCTTCTGTTTGCTCATCCCAGTCTTATTAAAGTTTTATAAAATGCGTAAGCTACACTTGCTCGGTACAATTTAAGATTTAGTGTATTTAAGCTGGGGAGGGCACACTTTAGGTAATGTCACTATTCTCCGCTAACTGGCAACACCTGATATGCACTTTTTCTGAATGAATGTAGATTTTAAGATGGCTTTTCTCTGCACTAATGTGTTCAGGGACTGTTAGGTGTGTATAAATGGTCCCCTGCCTGATGCACTGGCTTGCCTTCACTCTCCTTCACTGCACCGCACTAAGAGTTCCCTGTGGCGAAGTGCTGCTTCCAGCAGCTTTACTTGGAGAAATGATGCAGTCAGCTGTACTTCAGGTTTTTCATGTGGTTTTTCAAATGGGGATGTGCAGTGGCCATGTAGGGCAGGGCGTATGCATGTGTGTGTATGGAGATGTAACAGGCACACAAGCACCTGTGTATCCACCGGTACGCTCACACACGCATGCACGTGTTTGTATGCGTAGACACACACAGAAACACACACTTGGATGTTTGTGATACCAGCTCCTGGTTTGGTGTGCAGATTTTCTAACGGATTTGTTAAATAAGAGAACCATGAGAAGAATGAGGAGCTGCTTTTGATGTCTGTCTCTGCTGGCTGTGTGTGTCTCATGGTGGAATAGGGACATTTTTAAGAGATTAATTCATATTAAACACTTTGAGGCCTCGTTCAGAGCGAACTTCAGGGTCAACTTGCAGCTTGCTACCTCTGGTCTCCCTACACTAGGGATGGGCAGTCTTATCCGCAGAGGTCAGTGTGTATGCAGGTTTTTGGGGTAACCTTTAGGTCAGCTGTTCATCCCAGGTGTGAGGACTCTTCAGCCAGTCAGTCCTCTAATTTTCTTTGTCTTTCCTTTTCCCTGTTTTTGTATTGGTCTCTCTTAATGATGATGTAATGTATTACAGCACACCCATGTAAAGCGCCTTGGGGTGACTCTGTTATGAAAGATGCTATATAATGATAAACTGAATATGAATAATTGGGGAGTGGCAGTGAACCTGCATACACAATGGCCCTTTCTGGACTTTAAGACTGACCACCCCTGCTCTAAACATCCGTGTTCCCGGCTTTCAGTCTAAGGTGAACATTGGAATGTCCATTAGATGGTTGGTAGATTATGGAAAACAAGGTGTATTGAATGTATCATGTGAAGGTTAGTAGTGCTTGAAAACCTGTTTGAACCAAACGCTACCATTGTTCTTCCTCTCTGACCTTGAATATGTCCATGATATCAAAGTGTCATGTCCAGTTCAAATTTACATGGTCTTGTCTTAGCTAGGGTCCGTTTACTGTTTATGTCACACTGCATAGCTGGAAAAAGTTGTAGCAATAAACACGTGACTGTTAGAAAGGAATCCCAAAGTATGTCCAGGACCTGGTCATTCTTTAGTATACATTTCCGGTTGTTGTGATCTTTACAATGGATGGTGAGTGGTTCAGTCTCTGTGCTTGTGATCAGAAGATCACTGGTTCGAGCCCAGGCCTTGGCAGAACAGTCACATGGCCATGGGCCATGGAACAAGGCCCTTAAACCCCAGTTCCCTAGGGCACCACACATTTGCTGACCCTGCACTGTGACCCCCAAGCTATGGAGAGCATGGTGGGGTAGGTGAAGAGAGGAATTTCTATGTACCTGTACTCCAACTTGTATTATCATTATAACAGACAATTGCAATCCACAATCTGAATGCGATCTTTGTTTCCAATCGTGAAATGTACAGTCAAGAATACCCAGTCTTGGTAGATCGTGGACGTCTTGAAGATCATGCACGCTATGTAATTGTCAGATCACCTGGCCCTAGAATTGGTATTTTGCGGGCTGGCACAAGTGAACCCTAACATGACGCTCAATCTCTGGGCCACCATTGGTGACAACCTTAAGCCTCATCATTTAGCATGACTTATTGAAATAACATACTGGTCACTCTATGGCTGTGGTCGATGTCTGAGATGTATGACTCCCATGCAGCAGTAGCTGTGGGTTTTTGATGCAAATTACATGCTGTAACCTTAAAGTTCATTAATTTCAGATGTTTACCTTCTGACTGCAAAAGGCAAAACATTTGAAAATCCCAGTAAACATCTGTAACCACGCATGGATTCAGCAAGATTATTAAAACAGTGTTAAAATTTAGTGCTAGTGTTTCCTCACTGAGGTTTGTAGTGTTACTCATGGCTAAAAGCCTTGCCTTCTTCAATGATAGCAGTAAAAGCAAGCAATTGTTAATAATAGCGGTTAGTCTTGCAAGGGAAGAGTTTATTGGACTGGAACATCCATGAATCTGTTGCAGTAGCCGAGACTGCTTATGCTAACAAGGCGATGTGAATGTTACTCATAATGAACGCTAAAAACATGGAATTAGAGGACAACTGATCTCGTACTATTCTGACAAGGTTTGTTTTTGTTTAAACTATTAAATTTGTCAAAATTAATTTCATGATGACAATTCATATTTCATAATTACAATTTCCTAAAACACTAGTCTTGCCTAAGGAAATTCATGCATGGCAAGGGTTAAGATGACTGATGTCATTTTTGTTATATGTTTTTGCCGATGTCTTTTTGGTTTCAGTTCTGTGTTCTAGAGCAGGGGTGGGCGATCTTTTATTTGTAAAAGGCTGGTGTATATGCAGGTTTTTGGGTTAATCTTTAGGTCAGCTCTTCAAACCCCGTCTTCAGCCAATCAGTCCTCTAATTAGTAATCTAATTAGGGAGTTGCAGCGAAACCCCACGTACACAGCGGCCCTTTCTGGATAAGATCGCCCACCCCTGTTCTAGGGTTTGGAATGGTTAGTACTTGTTTAACTGAAAGTAATTCTTTTTCGTTGGCCGGATCACCCTGTGCTAGGATCCTTGCAAACATCTCCTCCACCTTCACACATCTTTTCCATTCCTTAGCAGCATGTTTTATGGCATACAGATACTCCTGACCTCACCTTGCATGTATTGATGTTGACACGTGCTTGCTGTTGGTTTCCTGTTTTCAGCGAGGATGCATATTCAAGCCCAACTGGTTAATTTAATCCTCTATTACTGTGCTGCTTTGTTATTGTGCTGTTTGCTTAGCCTAATGAATAAGAATGAATCCAAAATGTTCTTGGTCTTACTCTACCTAGCTAACAGGATTTTTACGCACTGTGAGTCTATCGTTGCCTTTCCCACAACACAATAGCCTTCTGTCCTTCAAAGTGCATTAATTCAGTGGAGTAACAGCTGATGCCAAGGGTTGTGCACCTGCAACAAAATATACTTACTTTCACACTGAGCAGTTGAGTTGAAATGACTTGGATGAAGGAGTCGATAAATGTCAATATTACTTTCTGCATCTGGGGGAAAAAACAGCATCACAACCCCCTTTAAAAGGGCAAAACTTAATTAAAGGGCACAGTATTCGATATAGTGTGTACAAATAATGGAGCTCCCGTTTACAATAATTACATTATTGCTTCTGCCTTGATATTGGTATGATATACTGCACTGTCTGTGAATTTCATGGTGGTAGTGGTGTACATTTTTGTGGCTTCTGTTTGCTGGTGTTACTTGGTTTTTGTTCCAGTGCTTCTAAACTTCTAAAGCTGTGGTCTCACTGCAGAGCTTTTTAAGTTCTGCATTGCCAGAAGAAACTACTTGTTTATGTTCAACTTTTCTACAGCAGTTTTTCCCCCCTTCTCTCTCCATTGTGTGGTGACATTTGTTGGACCTGCCCTTGAAGTTCTGGCATTTATTTTGCTGGGTCACTTCCCTGCCAGTGGGGGGCCTGTCCTGTAGATTCCTCTGGTGCTGCCCCTACTTTCCTGAAACCTATAGGACATCTGGGCCATGCCAGCCATGGATCCACATGCTCATGGGGCAGCAGTGGCCTGCTGTATGATCAGGCATTCTGGAGATGTGTGAGGCCACAGGAAAGCTTTAAGCTCTGCAAGTAATTGCTCACTCAGGTGTGACTCAGCTGCAGGCTTTTTGGTGGAATAGTCTTGCATCTGGGGTTGAGTCACTGGGGCTTAATGAAACTGTGTTGGCATTTTCAGGCAACTTAAGTTTGGAAATGAGCCCCAGGATTCCATTCCTGGGCTCTGCGGTAAGTTGGGCAGTTTAAACTCTCAACTGTTGTCGTTGAGAGTCTCCTCGGCTGTGGGTGTCCCTATTCTAGGAATTATCTTTCCTGAGCAAGTGTTACATGCAGTAGATTCTGGTTAATGTTTATCCAGAGGTAAATGTCTTGGGACTTGAACTAGCAATCTTCAGATTACAAGCTTAGCATCCTTAAGTGGCGTGCTGTCACTCGACAGGTCTCATTTACACAGGTGTAAGCCTGTGTCCTTATCTATAGTGGTGCTTGCTACTCTACAGACACAATAATTGAGCAGACGTACTTGAATAAGAGTAATGTTGAGGCAGGAAGTGGTGTTTTGTTGAAAGGAAAGGTGCAGGATGTGGCCTGTGGTCAGCCTGGGGGTGCCTACTCATGGAAACATTGGTAAACGCTGAAACTGGGTGTGTGCACACAGCTCACCATTTGGAACAAGTGTATGTCTGTCTGCTTGGCCTTATGTCAACATGGTGTGTTTGTACCTGAATGTATGTGGGTTTCCTAAATGGAAGTATGATGCTACCCTCTGGTATTGCGGAGCATCTTGTGTTGTCCTTGTTATCCTTTGAAACAGGATTACAGAACTCACCAGGGAGGCGTCCAGGAGGCATCCTAAGCAGATGCCCGAGCCACCTCATCTGGCTCCTCTTAATGCGGAGAAGCAGTGGCTCTACTGAGTCTCTCCCGAATGACCGAGCTCCTCACCCTAAGGGTCACCCTAAGGCTCCTCATCTCTAAGGGAGAGCCCAGCTTCCCTGCGGAGGAAACTCATTTTGGCTGCTTGTATTCGCGATCTCGTTCTTTCGGTCACTACCCACAGCTCGTGACCATAGTTGAGGGTAGGAACGTAGATCGACTGGTAAATCGAGAGCTTTGCCTTTTGACTCCGCTCCTTCTTCACCATAACAGGACCGGTGCTGCGCCCGCATCACTGCTGACGCCGCACCGATCCGCCTGTCGATCTCCTGCTCCATCCTTCCTTCACTCGTGAACAATGTATACTTGGTATCACCTAGAAAATTTTTTGCTCTCCGCCTACTTCTGTTATGACATTATGCCTGATTAATAGCATAATAGGTAGACAACATCTGTTATTTTCACTGCATAAAGTTTATTGTTTGATATTTTCTCTGTACATGTTAGTGTTTGCTACAATTTGGTTGCCAATTTTGCAGTGCTTGGCACAGCTATTCAAAAAGTTAACTTTGATAACCCCTAATCTGCTGACTCCAAAGGTCGATTAATGCGAAATTGATAAATCACTAAAAAATTTAGTCGAATTTTTTTAGCTAACAATAATCGCTAAAAGCTAACTTTTTTAATATATGAATTTTGCTTTGGTTTTTGGCTCTGAAACCCTTCAAAACATACCTAGAGAGTTAAAACTTTAACCTGTTTAAGACTGAAGTTAGGACTCACCCAATTGCGTATCGTCTCTGGAATAAATCTGTATCAGTTTTCTTTGTATGATATTGTATTTGTGAGAGAGAAGCATTTTCGTCTGCAAAGCCCTGTTTTGCAGCTGGCCCATTTTGGCATTTTGCCTTCGGTGAAGGTGCTTGGGCACTACAAACATGACGCTGTTTACCCAGAACTAGGAAGGGTCTCCGCACTTTATTGGTCTATAGTTCTGTCAATCAGAACCCAGTACATACAACTATGGGCCTGTATCACAAAACAGGATTTCTTGCTTAGCCGAATAACTTGTTGGACTCTACCCTTCGGCATCTGTGCATTTCTAGTTTGTAATGCAGGGTAGTTTGTGGATGTTTGTCCGGTGAGAACCTACTTAGTTGCCGATTTCCCTTATGGCTCATGTCCATTTTCCCCACAAACATTTTCCTTCAGAGGAGCATGGGGGTGGGACTTTATGCGGTGATGAAAGAGTGTGATTGCAATGAAGATTGTCGTAACGATGACGCTGATCAGCATGGAGGTCAACTGCCCCTCTTCCGTGTCCCTGATATGTAGACTGAAAGTTTCAGTTCCAGCTTGATGGGGAACTGCAGCTGACAGTGAGAGCCGAATCAGGAAGCCCATTATCTCAAATGAACCGCAAAACAGGAAACATCACATGTATTAAAATAACCATTGTCGGTGGTGGTACCAGTTGCTTTTAAAAATCGTCATATTTATTTTTAATTTTACAATTATAGCAGTGTAAAAAGGAAAAAACACTAAGAGGATATTTCCAGCCCCACTGGCAAACACACATGTAGGCACAGAACATTCTGGATAAGCTACATAAAGGGAGAAGAAAGGAAATAGATGAGGAAAAAACTATACAACTATAACAGAGAAATGTAAGATGCAGAATTATGCAACATATTTAATAGTTCTAGGATTAAGCATGTCTGACTTACGGACACCACGTACATATGAACGAACTGCCATAGAGCCTGTTATATAAAAAAATTGGGGTTAAATACAATGGCTCCTAATAAAAGCGTACATGCTCACACTACTTTGACACTCATGATAACTTTGCATGGCTTCAGAGTAGTGTTGGGCGGTATATTGGTTCATACCAAAAATCATTTTTTATTATTATGATATTAATTTTTCTTATACCGCAGTACCGATTTAAATAGCCTGCACAACATTCTGAAAGCCGCAGCTGGAAACTGTTTAAGGGAGGACCTATTTCACTGCTGCGCCGCTAAAAATGTACCGCGGAAGATCAGAAACGGAAGATATAGCGAACGCTGGAGTTGTCAAAAGATTGATTCTCAGATACTAATCGATATTAAAAATTAGTATCTGATTAGCAATTTCGCGAGTTCAGTAAAGCTCGTGTTCCAGCAACACTGGAAACGCATCATAAATGTTAACTTAGCCGGTGCACACCTTAACATAAGCAGTTTATCTATAAGCAGTTAGCCAACAAATACGTTAGCTGTATGTTATCATCAAGGTAGCGGATAGGCGCAATGGCTAATAATAAAATAATATAGTTAATGTGGGAACAATGCAAAAACATAAAACAAAAATGTGTCCTGTAAAATGTGGTAAACACCCAGTCATACTTTTTAAAAAAAATGACCGTGAAACTGATAACTTTGAAAAATACCGTGATATACATTTTTGGTCATACCGCCCAGCTCTACTTCAGAGGTTTGTTGGCTCAATGTACACTACAGCACTTTATGTAGTTACTTTATTATTAATAATATTATTATTGTTCTGACATGCCTACACATTCCACTTAAAGACAGACTTGGATGGATTTCATCCGTGATCTGGGGACTGCCTGTATATATGACTGTAAGAGCGACCAGATCCTCATTACTTTGATTTTTCACGTTGCGACACACCTTTTCACTAGCCACATATTAATAGAAGTGGCTTCTGGCTTAGGTCATGACCACAGAATAGTTTTTAGTCATGGAAATGAGAATACTCAAGACATTCGCTGTTGTCATTGTGCCGACCCCTAGTGAATCGCGTCTTATCAAAAATCATCTACAACTTTGATTTATTTGGCAGGTTGTTGCATATTTGGTAGAGAGGCTGCCCCAAAATATTTTAGGCATCAAAACCTTGAAAAGTTTTTATTTTTTTTTAATTTTTTTTTTTTTATTTGCTTTCCTTTATTGTTCCAAATATAAATAGAGAGTGACCTATAAAGCTTCTGGAAGAATTTTACTGCCAAATAGCAGGGAAGACAGAAGTAAGGAAAGCAGCCAGTGTTAATGCAGAATGCTCATCATGAGCCCGACAAAACAGGTAAGCTAGTCTCATAGATTAAAAAAGCAAAACCGGAGCAATTTTCCATCTACAGCAGTCTCCAGTCAGGAATGACACATCCCCCCAGATATCCATTGGCCAGTGGAAACGGACTCTTTAGTGTTACCAGGAACATTCATTTTTCTTGCCATTTATTTTGTTGAGGTTAATTTTGTATCCAGAAAGTTTGCTGCATTGAGAAATCAAGCTCAGTACGGCAGGGGTAGAGAGACCTGGATCTTTTAGGCTCAGGAGTATCTCATGACCATAGAGAGAGACTCAACGTTCCTTTTCTCGAACATCACGGCTGAGATTTTCATGCCAGATATTCAGTGCTATATCAGTGCTGATGGCTGAGCTCCTGTCATATATTCATCAGTATCAGTGCTGACGGCTACCGTTGTGTTTAAATGCAGACGTCTGTGATTTGATGAGATTGGTGCCGAATTTGACCTTTTCCAGCATGAAAAATACCTTCTCAGCATCTAGAGAAGCTATTAAGGCTGGATCTCATCTTTTTCCCAGAAGGCCCATGTTATTCGAAAGATGCTACACATTATCAGTTTTACAGCGGGATTTAACAAATCCAGTCTGCTCTGGTTTGATAATGTGGAAGAAGTATTCTAATCTGCAGGTCACTACTTTGGGTATTACATTATGGTCTATGAAAAGGAGGAGCATTCGTTTGGCTTTTTGTTCTTTTTAGTAGTAAGATTTTAGAAGCAATTCTCCATATTTCTGGAATTAAATTTTCTAGTACTATAATTGACTACAGGCTTAAAAATATATCTTCGGGGCAGAACTTTTTGTAAACCTCCATAGGGTATCTGTCAGGTCCTGATGTTTTTCCTGGGGCCATTGATTTGATCTTTCCTCAGAAGTAAAGGGCAGCTTTAAAGATACCTGATCTTCTGAGACTGAGATTTCATACAAAGAAAATGACAAACCTGTGATAGTCAGAGCATTAAGGGGTAAAGAGATTCAAAATCACCGCAAAGTTTTAGGGTGTACTCGCCCGGATTTGTCTTGTACTGCACCCGGGCACGAAGCAATCACACTGGTCAAATGAACTGGACTTTGGGGGTCAAATGTGCCCAGGCACGGTATGGATCGCCTAGTGTGAGCACACCCTTAATGGTCAAGAATTTGTAAGTAGTATCACCATTTTGCTTTTGTAGATATTCTGATGTTTTTTCAGCTGGAAATCAGGAACTACTGCAGTTTATTTCCTGATTCATAATATTTTTCTTTACTGAGAGTTTATTAGTAGGGGTGCAACGATATTACAACATGACGAGATTTCTCGTCGGAGTGAAAAGCATTCTCGCAAAGGCGCTGCAAATCAGCTGATGTAAGCATGTCGGTGTCTGACGAAGTTACTATAGTAGATGCCCCAGACTCTTAAATCTTTTGCGGGGCAGCATTTTGGATACCCGGCGGGAAATATAAACGGCGAAAGGGTGACAGACAAAACACGAAGCATCTGTAAGCATTGTAGGAAAATAATGCCGTACATAGTGGCAAACGCTACTAATAGGCAAAGCCATTTGCGGCACCCTCATCGCTCTTTACTTAAATCCACTGCACCGGTGAAGAAAACATTAAAAGATATTTGTTCTGTTCTTTATTGCATATGATGATGGTGATTATTTAAAACATTTCACCAGGGGTGTGGAAATCTATTTTTTTTGTACTTGTCCACGGACAAGCTTAGAAAATCCACTTGTCCGCCAGTTAAATTCACTTGCCCATAAACAAATGACAAAAGTGCAAAATAGTTTATCCTTTCTGATCTCTTTTATTTATACCAAAACTGCCTTCCATTTTAAAACTGGAAAAAGTTCTTTCAACGCACGGTAATTCCTAATGACGTAATTCCGCAAGATGGTACATTTCCGAAGTAAATATTACCGATGTTGTCGGGAAAAAATAATCGCGTCTAAGTGAAGATTTTTATAGATATTTCATAACATTTGGAAACCGTTAGAATGTTTTCTTTATTTTTTATAAACTGACACCGCGAAACCAACTTGTTTTATATGAAAAATTCTCTAATCAAAAACAATCTATAGACAGTTCATCAAAATTGATGTCACGCAATAAATTTCTTAGCTCCCCAATATCACAACCTATGCGAAATCGCAAATTTCAGAACAGATTAACTGCCTGACAAGATTTATGTGGTGAAAACATTTGCATTGTAAGTAAAATGACCGCATTTTATGTACAAACAATGAATTTTATCTAATGTATAAAAGTTATCGAGTATAATGAAAAATCATCAGATTACATCGTAATGTCGGCATAAAAAAATGGTAAAATACTTATACAAGACCGTAAGAGTTCTTTGAAAAATCAGCCGTCATTTTGTAACCAATATTGAAGACCAATTTGAGACATGAAGAACATGCGTAAGTAGACTGTTTCCGCACGAAGTATGTACCCAAATGTTTACAATTTTAAAAGTAGTGGTAAAAATGTGCCCTGCACAGCACATATAATTCTTTTTTCTCCAGAAAATTTCATTTGTCCGCGGACAACTGAAAGCAGAAAAACTCGCTTGTCCGACGGTCAATTTACCCGTGTCGGACGAGTCGGGCGTTGGATATCCGCACCCCTGCATTTCTCCATACATCTGCATTATTTAGCATTTTTTGTCTTTCAAATTAATCAAATAAAACGCTGCTTTCCAGTAATATATTTCCTCTTTGAAGTTTTCCTTAAAATATTGTTAAAATATCATCTCGTTTCATTCTCGTGAACCCAATATCGTGTCTCGTCTCGTTGGCTGAGTATATCGTTGCACCCCTATTTATTAGTATAATTACGTAATCTGTATTTACTTTTAATCTCTCCAGTCAGTCCAGTTTACTAGTATTTGACGGTTTATCTTGTAGGCACATTTCCTCAGCCTCTAGATTCTTTTTTGTTTTTCGTATAAGAAATTAAATATCCACCCGAGGTGTCTCTTGGCTGCATCCTATTTGTTTGCCGATGAGACTAACTAACTAACTAACTAAATAGCCCAAATATAGACAAGAAAGCAATAATGAACTGGTATTCTGAAAACCTTCGATTCATTACAACTCGGGGTAAAACCACCAAAACTAGGGTACTTGTCTTTATACCATTCGTGTTTTGCTTACACATTACACGCTGAGGTCAAAGCCATTGGTTCGTGTTCTTTTTCCAAAACGTTATATTATAGGAGCTTTCTCACTGCATGAACCTTTCTCAGGAACCAGGACATTTTGCAGGATCTCAGAACTTAGTTTTTGTGTATCAATTACATTAAATGTGTTAAATGCATTTATTTCTCGCATCTCCATATTTCTGCATAGGAAATTTCGATCGCTAACCAGTAGACTTTTGTCTAATATGCCTGGTGCTGGTGGTGCTTGCAGCGCTTATTAGTGGAATAACAATACACCCCCATCGATCCCCCCCCAATAGCTAACCAGTAACTAACAAATAACTAACAAAACAATTTGTTCATTCTCCATTTTCGGTTGCAGTGTAGTTTTGTCTGAAGTTATGTGTACTCAGCCACAGCATATGCCCTGCAAAGCCAAAGCCTTTTTCACTGCTTCACATTGACACCACCTCTATAGCACTGCAGCTGACAATGTGTGTTTGTGCGCACTGGGCTTGTTGGGACCAGTGTTATTGTAAACGAAAACTGAAATAAAAACAGACACTAAATAAAAGAAAATAATTTGTGAAATGAAATAAAAATGGGGGCAGCACGGTGGCGCAGTGGTTAGCGCTGCTACCTCACAGCTAGAAGGTCCTGGGTTCGGTCCCCGAGTCTGGCGTACGGCCTTTCTTTGTGGAGCTTGCATGCTCTCCCCGTGTTCGCGTGGGGTCCCTGATCTTAGTCTAGCTTACTAGCGATGTAAGAATTGTATTTGCATAAAATTTTTATAACTTGATAAATAATAAATTGCTAGGTGGTAATGCCATTTATGGAGCAAAATGCAACTTGTCAATCACAATATGTCAACCATTTTTATTAATGTTGATAATTGGTATCAATTAGCTGTTGCAGCCCTATGATTGATATATTGATAAACTTAAGTAGCCGTGTCAGACCAGATCAGGTGGCGTGTGACTTTAATGCTCCTCTTTTCCTTCTTCATGGGGGCCTGTATCCAGCTGAGGGTTAGGGTTCCCATATCCCATAATGCACTTCTGGACATTGATGGAGTTGTCTGATGGTGTACTGTGTATTGACCCAGTGTGTGTGGTAGTTAACAGCACACACCCTCATGCAGACCCAAGCCCTTCACAGCTCCTTCCCTTCAGTAAATCTCATTTGAGGCGGGTGAGCTTGGATAACAGTGCTCTGGTTTTTTCCATGAAGAAGAATGTAGTGACTGACTTGGTCGTCTGTGAGGGTGGTGCTTGGTAGGGGCTAGGAAACAGAAATGCACATGACCAATCGCTGAGTGTCAGGGCAGGACCAGAGAGGGTGGGGTGGGTGTCCCTGCATGATCCTCACTGCTGAGGAGAACTTGGTGGGAAATGGAGATGTACCACTGCGCCTCATGGTTTGTTCAGTGGTGTGTTGGACAGTGGTTGGCTTATGGGGAAATGCCTGGGGACCTGGTGTGGTGCGCATGTGTGCAGAGGAGATGTGTGCATGGAAGCGTGAGGAGCAGTGGTGCGGGGGTACCGGATTGGGTCTCATCATACCAGGGCGTCGCCATCGGCACTGTGATCCCTCCCTTCTTCCCGCATTTAGGCCTTTCGCTTTGCTTTCTTGCTGAGCCCCAGCTTTTTAAAGTCCCTCCTTCAACATGAGTGGAGCCCCAGTCATGATGATTAGCTGTCTGGGGATTTATGGTAGACTGTTGAATAATATACTCCTCTTCCTCTGTCCAGTTCAAGAAAAGTTATTTTTTTCTTTTTTGAGAAGCGAGGAAGAAAGTGTCTTGCTCATTGGTTATGATAAGAGTCGTTATTCACGGGTAATGTCCTCTGTCAGTTCGGGCTCTCAGAGACGCTGTCTTCAGCTGTCAAGCACGAGCTCCCAGCTCCAAGCTGAAAGATACGGTCACACTCGATCGATACTCTAATGTCCCACACATCAGACGAATTGATTACACGCATAAGAATGAAATGATTAACCCGGCCTCTCTTCTCCTCCCTACAGGGGCGACATGTCAAAACCGGACAGCTGGCCGCCATCAAGGTCATGGACGTCACGGAGGTAAGCGCGTCTCCTTGGGCCCCGGCGCCGCCATCGCTGCTGCAGGGGACCGGTCTCGGCAGGGCCACGTTCCATTACATCTGCTTCATAATCAGCATCTGTTTCCTGTCCATTTACTTCTACAACATTCAGCTGTGGCTGTTTGTGGCGTCACTATTACAGTGAAATCCTCGTTGTATATATGTTTATAAAAAAAAAAAATTTTAAGCTTTGTTAATATTGTATATTTCTACATGTTTCACCAGTAACCAGTTTTTGTCAGTCTGAAGACTAGCTTTTTATTCCCAAAATAAAAAGTAGAAGTAGGTTCACTTGCGGGGTTAAATTTATGGAAAATAAATAAGCAGAAAACTGAGGTGTAATCAGTGCTTCAGCAGAGTGTGAATGTTCCTGTAGTAGCTATTTAGGTTATATGACCTTTTTATGCCCATCAATATCAATAGCCCTGTATATTGGAACACTAATGATAATAACTACTAAAAATTTGGTATAGGATTTTGCTTAAACTTTAAGCAAATCTAAGCCTTTGAGCTAGGCACACCTAAGCTAGCTTTTATATTTAGCACTAATAAGTTTTGCAGATGCGTTCTTGTTATTTAAGCCTAAAATGCTTGTTTACATTCTCACATGTTCACAACTTTAAATACCTTCAGATAAAAACTTGCTATATCTGGAGGTCTTAAAGTGGACTGTGTCTCCCTGCGTTATCCATGAAAGTGTTTAGCTCGTTTTGCTGTAGGAGTGTAAAAAAGGGCTCTAAGAGAGAGCTGTAGTTGGAGATGTGTACTCTGTACTCGCGCATGATATTTACTGAAAGCTCGTGTAATTGAACAACATACATAAAGATGTGCAATTAGGTGAATACGCATCTCCAAATTGCCCATTGTGTATGCGCGTGTGTATGCCCTGCGATGAACTGGGGTGTACTCCAGAGCATACACTTTGCGTAGAATACAGTCACGGAAGTAGAGAATAGCAGAACTTGGATATTTCCTCCTGGCTCCATACAGTGGTGGCTCTGGTTGGGCCACATGCAGGCTTACTGAGCCCCTCGGTCCCCTTCCAGTGTAGGACGCTGTCTGAACAGCACAGAGACAGGTGTGCCCTTAAACCTCTGGATTATTGGGGCCTTTCTTTGTGGTGGTTACGGTTTGGTCATGACTGTTTTTCACTCATGTTCAGTCACACCATGACTGCGGCACAGGGAGGAACATGCAGTCATATTTAAATATAGGACCCCCCTTCCGTTTCATGTAGGGTGAGCCCCACATGGTTGTAATGGCTACCCTCAATGTGTTGAGGCTATACCCCAAACCAAGCCCCCCCCACTTAACCACCAGGTCCCCAAAGAAAACTCCTGTGCCCCAAAAATAGGCGAGAGGGGGATACAGCAAGAGTGGCACCTTCGCCCGTCCGCCGCAGCTGTTCTCGCTGTGTGCACTTAAATGCATTTTCTGCTGCATGGGACAGGGTGAGGTTGCCATGGATGCGGGGGTCCGCTAAACAGCGGCTTCCTCGAAGGAGGGGCAGTGTCCCTTTAAATAGCACGGGGGCCTGTCCGCTGGATACCCACAGGGCTGCTGTACTGTCTGTGTTCATTCGTTTTGTTACTGTAACTTGTTTAGCAGGCACTGGGGGGGCTGTGATCCTTTCTGCATTTCTGAAATTTATGTCCAGATTTACTTGCATCATAAACCCTGTTCACATTTGGTTTTAAAATGCATCTTGGACAGGGCCAAATACAAGTGTGAACGAACACTAAGTGACATTGTGATCCGATTGCTCAAACCACTTGCCGAGGTGTTCTGGGACGCATTTCACTACAACTTTTTCTAGTGTAAATGCTAATGGATCCTGATGCATCCCTGACAATAATTGCATGTGAAGCAGCAACGAATTCTGAACACTAGTGGTCAGCTGGACACCTTGGCGATGCATGACAGACGCTGGTATCAGTGGCAATGTCTCCACTATCTGCTTGTGATCCAGTCACCAAAGACACATTTTAAAACCAAGTGTAAACAGGGTTTTATTATCATTGGGTGAACTTCCTGGGTAAACCATGTAGCTTCATACAGTATTGCCAAATCCCCCATCTTTACATTTGAAATTTATACTTTTATCGCAATACATACAGCAGGTTTTCTTAGATAGCACATTTTTTCCCACTGTTTTACCACTTGTTGATTTTTGTATTCACCTAGTATTTGCAGTGCTAGATCAGTTGACTAGTATGCCAGTAGCTCTGTCTTTTTTTGTTAGTCTGAGAGAGGAGTTTATAGACTACATTTCCCAGAATTCTAGGATTACCGGCATAATTCTGGGGACTATGCTGAAATGGGATATCTGAGGCAGGTCAGTCATTGGCTGAGCAGAAGAGGCCGTGTGTGCCTGACTGGCCGCAGTGTGCTGGTGGAGCGCTGTGTGTCTCGAGAGCAATGGGGGTGGGAGGAGGGGCTGCGAGAGCTTCCATGGGTATTCTTCAGCATGTGCGCTCTGACCCAGATTCCCTTTCCTGCTCTACATCGTCGTATCCGCAGTACACTGCCGTTCGAGGAGCAGGAAGCCACACGCCTGTGCGTGTGTGCGCGTGTGTGTTTGCAGTGGTTTGTCAGAATTACCTCCCTTCCAGCTTACAGTCTGCGGAGAGCGCCTCCTGCTGTATCCTTGAGGCGTGCCGCAGCGTAGCCTCACAGGACCTTGTAAAGATTCAGTGGAGAACCTGCCTGGAAAAAGCAGCAGGCTGTAAAAGCTCTATTGGTCAAAGCAAACCCCTAAAGGTATGGAGCTGTTGCTCCTGATGGTTGTCCCAGTCAGGTTGGTGCCTCTCCCCAGTGGGCTGATGAGCGGAGCACATGTCCCCGTCCCAGGCCCTCAGGAACTGGCAAGGGGGTGAGAGGAGAGATGGCTGCCGTGTGTCTGCACTCTGCCAGGCGGCCCTGAGCAGCCCCCCCCACCCCTGCTTTTGACACCCTTTGGCCTATTTGCACCACCTGACTCGTGTGGGCCATTCATCCATGGCCACATGACACCGGGGGTGTTTCCCCCTCCCCCCAGGGGCCTTGGGGCTGTGGACGGCCGTAACTAAACAGCTGTGTGGCAGAAAGAGGAGAGGGAGGTGCTGGTGTGGAGGGGGGAAGGTTAGAGAGGGGAAGAAAGAAACAGAGTCTGTATGAAACAGCAGAGTTTCCACAGACCGTCTGCACAGGAAGTCCTGTTCCCTAGCTGGCTGTACTTCCTGTGTCAAAATAGTGTATAATGCCCTATTGGTATGATGACTTGCGGTTATGGGCAGACAGAAAAAAGTAACTGTTTACTTGCTATGTGTGTTTATGGGAAATCATGTGGGGGAAATGATTTTAAAAGAGAAAATACCTCTTGGCCTCGCTGTAGCGATGAGGCCCAGAATGCTTTGTGTTTGTGGAGTAAGTGGGCCTTTGAGGGCAAGTACTGTAGGAAAATGTAAATGAAGGAAGATTTATCTTGGAGCGTGATTAAAACTCGTCTCCCTCCTACTCTCCCTGCCTCGATCACCTCCCCCAGTGCGGTCCCCCCAGTCATCAGTGTTGTTTTAAGAGCCAGCCAGTCATCATATGACCTTGTTACATATTCTACAAGCTTTGCTGTGTCCTCTGACATCTCCAGAAGGTGAACATGTTCACCAAACCTGGTCACACATAGGCTTCTCCCGCGTCTACGTCCAGGCCGCGCATCTGCCGGGTGTGGCACCGGGCTTTGGCGCAGCTGGCCCCCCGGTAGCAGGTCGTCCTTGGGCCCAAAATCCACATGCCAATCACCCCATGGAAAAACGAGCGGAAACCGCAGGAGTGATGCTAGGAAGGGTGAATGAAAAACTACGGCAGGAAGTGAGGAAATTGCGAAAGGGGGATTGGGGGGGGGGGGGGGGGGGGGGGGGGGGGGGGGGGGGGGGGGGGGGGGGG
>JAODKC010000038.1:2722920-2737036 GCA_026777985.1 Mormyrops attenuatus
GGCCCCGCCCCCCGAGCCCGCCCCCAAGCACAAGCAGCCAGCCTGGGCTCGGGCCGACAGTGAGGAGGTCCCTCCCAGGGTAAGGACAGGCTCCCACATCCATCCCCCTCCTCCTCAATGCTCCTCCCCTTCCCTCCCCACTCTTTACTCACTGTCCTCACAAAGGGGGGGCTGGCGGGGGGTGGCCACAGCCACTTTGATGCCTTTCCTGTGATGCTTCCCCAGAGATTTATGACCATCTGTCTGGACTGGCCAGCGTATTGTTTGTCCTGGTCTGTGCTGGTGTATCTGGGAGGATGACGGTGATTTAAATAGCAGAGGATCCCTTTGTTGGCAGGGGCCGCTATCAGTGTGGCTTGCTCTTGTCATGGTGTTAGCAGGTTATACAGTATAATTACCGCTACTTTAATAAGCAGTCTTATGTTGTTCTTCCTTTCATCATCATGCAGAAATGACTTGCTGCCGTCGGTCTCTAAGATGAATGATGTAATTTTTGCGATGGCAGTCCGAGCAAGGCGGTGCCGGTTTATGTTATGACCAAACAGTTGTGGGTTCTAGAAATGGGCACTGCCAATGTAAATCTGATAAATATATCTATGCCAAACTGTAATACTGAATGCCCAGTTATTCAGCTGTGCAGCTTACGAAATTACTAATGAGGAAATGTGCCTATTGGTCCTCCTGGTCCCGCATGTCTGTCAGGTGACCCGTTTGCTAAAACCCATCCTTTCTCATTTTTTTTGTACCCATTTGCCATCATTGTCACCCTCTCCTGCACCACCAACCCTCTGACTTCCCCTGCTGTGTGTGAGGAATGTCCCACATGTTCTGATCCACTTCCTGTTCCTGAACCATTCGTGCAGACATTCACTGCTGTCTCCGTCTTTTCTGGGTTTCAGTTCATGGATCATGACAGTCTTCTCTCTGTAGACTTAGTGGTGTTTAGGTCCTCAAAAGATACTTCTATCCCAGTGGATTTGCCAAGTTAGTTGTGTGTCGGTTAAATTCCCACGTACTCTGTCTGACTGCTGGGTCCAGGCCTTTGAATGCGCAGCATCTATGGGCGGAAATCTTGTTAAGACTCTTGAGTGTGGTACTTTGCTCGTGAAATATATCGTGTAGCAGGGGTCTGCTCCCTAATTCACTTCTCTTGGTTTCTGTATGGTGTCCATCTTAAAATGGTTGCCTATATGCCCTGAATAGAGATTTAACATGGAGAAGAGTCATAGATTTCCATATGACTTCACATTATATGGTGGGAAAATATGAGTGTGGGAATAAAGATGGAAGAACAGAGGAAATGCACATAGTTACAGGCTGCCCACCCACCTGGGCATTCTAACCAATGGGATTGGTGTCATTTTACAGCCCCGAAGCTCATTATTCATTGTTTGTCTTCTTTTTCCCTTTGTAACAGAAATGTGAGTGGTATTGTTATGCCTAGTGACCAAGATCTGTGTTTTGTTTAAGGGTTGCTGTGTTTAGGACATAATTTAATTGGTGGTGCTTCACTGAATATGAGCATTGCACTGTGGATTTTTGGCCTGTGAGGTTTGCCCTTGTGCTCGCAGACATTCAGAGTGCCTGTCTTTCTGGTAGGTTCCGGTGAGGACGACTTCCCGGTCTCCGGTGCTGTCTCGGCGAGACTCTCCACTGCAAGGGGGTGTGCAGCCCAGCGGTCAGGCGGCCCAGAGGAGCACAGCAAAGTACGGCTCCTGCACTCTCTGCCCTGCTGCAGCAAGATCCTTCGGAATAAGTCGATGTGGAGCGTGTGTGTATTATTTTTCTACGCCCGCTCTCTCTCTCCCGTTCACAGTAACCCTGAGCCGCGCCTCCTGTGGGATCGTGTCGAGAAGCTGGCCTCCAGGCCTGGCAGTGGCAGCTCCTCTGGCTCCAGCAACTCCGGTTCCCAGGCCGGCTCCCAGAGCGGCTCAGGGGAGAGGTTCCGGGTCCGATGTGAGTCAGCAGCCTGACACCGACTCCCAGTCACACTCATTATTTAAGCGTTTGCTGAAACTTGTTGTGATGATGATATGTGTGGCTCAGTGGGTTAGGATGGTGTGCCTGTAATTGAAAGGCTGCTGGTTCAAATCCCTGGGTCGGCAGAGTGATGCCAACTCCAATTTGCTCCAGGGATTGGCTGACCCTGCTTTACAAACAAACAAACAAACAAACATAAACAATAAGTAAATGTGATTGTTGCTTTGGATAGAGCATTTTAAATTTGTAAATTTGTTGATGACGATGATGCTCCTTAGCTGATTAGCAAGTTCTGTTATCCAAGTCTGTTAACATAGTTAAAAGCCTCTGTGAAAGAATTTGATTTAAACAATTGTTTTGTCTTTCATGGACTAAATGTGGGTGATCCTGGGAAAATCCCATGCCCTGAATCTAGTTTCCTGTCTTCTGGTCCCTCAGCGTCTTCAAAGTCAGAGGGCTCCCCGTTACAGCGGTCTGAAAATGCTGCGAAGAAGCCAGAGGAGAAGAAGGATTTTGTCCGGCCGAGCCGACCAGCGGTGAGTTTCGGCTCCATGGTGCAAAGGACTCTGAATAAATCCTCTTATTCAGTTGAGTTTAGCTTGCATTTGCTGTCAGAGTGGTTTTGCTTTAAGTTCTCCAAATGGACAAGAAAAACTAATTTGCGATTATGGGAAAATCTGGTCATACATTTAAAAAGTCTACAGTCACAGATGTATAGATAATGTATGCCATTCAGAATGTGTAAGAGATGAGCTGTCCCCTTGTCATGGGTGTATTGGTGTTCTGACATTTCTGATGTTTCATGGATTTTTTTTTTCTCTCTCCCCCTCTCCATTTTTATCTTTCACCGACTGCTCTTCCGACTTGATGCCTTCGTGGTGTCATGTAACCTAATCACATGACCAATGAATGTGTGAATTCTGTAGGGTGACGTGGTAAGCCTGTGTAAACGGTCTAGTCATTCCTCCAATCCCTCTTGCTGCTGGCCAGTGGGGTCCATCTGTTTGTCTGATGCATGTTGCCGCTTGAAAGAGACATCAGCAGCTCACGGGGGGGCAAAGGACACTGTCCTCATCCCCCCCACCCCTCCTACAGCACACATCTGCCATACTTGTTTCACAATTTAGAAAAGTCTAAGCAAGTCTAATATATAATACAACTACTAGATGATTGCGTATTACTTATAGGTGTCGGGTCGGCAGCCACGTCTAACACACTATATTTTAATTGCCTTCAGTTCATACTTAAGTTTTGTGAAGCCCAGACTATCCATAATTCATTTGGCTACCATGATGTGTAGAATGAAGGTTTTAAAGTTTTATTTCGCTTGGTCCTTAGAACATGAACATAGTGGAGTACTGCTTGAGGTCACAAGCTGGATTTCACCTATTGTCCTGATTGACAAAGTGTTAAGCTGTTTGGGCAGACAGGATCTGCTGTAATGGTCTCTATGTAACCTTCCACCTGAACAAACCATTGCTGATAAGTGGACCTATGAGAATGTTAGTGTTGCTTAAGGCAGGGCTTTCCCAGCACTCATGGTGGGGGAAAAAATAAGTTGTCATATTCACTGGTTTGTGACAGTTACCATTAATTTGTCTACTGTCAAATGTACCTTCTCTGGAATAGACAGGTTTCTTTCTGTTCTTGAAAGTAAAGCTAGAGCTCCCTTGTTTGTGTTCATCTCACCATTCATTGGCTGGCACTTCACCAGCCCATTCTCCATTGGCTTACCTTTCACCAGCCCATTCTCCATTGGCTTACCTTTCACCAGCACATGCATCATTGGCTGACTTGTCACCAGCCTGCTCTTGATTGGTCCATGCAATGTAACTTCCTCCAAATAGCATCCTGTTTACTATCCTCTGCCTGTGAATACATCCAAGTTTTTAGTCAAGAAGCAAAGAAAAGGAAATGAGGCTGAGCTGCCGTTAAATAAATGCGCTACTGTTATACTACTGTGGTAATCTCTCTTGGAAGATCCTTGTGATATGGCAAACTTGGGGGCCTGCACGCTGACTGTAGCTATGGTTGCTGGGTGCACATACATGCTGTAACAAATCTATCAGCCAGTGATTGACTTTTAAGGCCTCCTTCCCTCTGGCAGGATCTCACCGCCCTAGCCAAAGAACTGAGGGCAGTGGAGGAGGTGCGGCCCCACAACAAGGTGACCGACTATTCCTCCTCCAGTGAGGAGTCTGGCACCACAGATGAGGAAGATGAAGATGTCGAACAGGAAGGCGCTGACGAGTCCACCTCAGGCCCTGAAGACTCGCGTGCCGTGTATGTTGACCCTACCTCAAAACCTTGTGGATTCTATACATGTCCATGTGATGTCTCTCTAACATAGTTCTGCTTATTGAACATATCTATTTACTTAATGAAGTACACAAGCTTTCAAAGCAGATCACCAACAACGGAAGTGCGCCGTTATACAGCCAAAAGGCTATTTAGAATATTAAAATTAAGATGCACTTTATTGATCCCGGGGGAAACTCTGGTGCATATAGCTGCAAGAACATCCTGCGCAGACGAGCATACATTTAGCTCCAAACACAAACTGCATAGACAATACACATAATGCCAACCATGTAAATCTATTGCGAACAAACTTTTAGTACACAGTATACAAATTAAATATCCTGGAAAAACAGAATATTGTGATACTGCAAAAATATTTAAGAATGCAATAATAAATTAGCAAAGTTCTGTGTGCAGTTAATGAACAGATAACACTGGATCTTTACTGTAACAGTAGGGGATGCTCCTGGTGTGTTACGGCTACGGGTGGGAGTGGCCTGTCAGGAGGAGCAGGCAGGAATGATCATTAGCAGCATTTTTGCTCCAGGATAGTGCCCCCTCTGGCGGATGGGCAGAATTGTTCATGATATCGTCCAATTTTGCCACCATCCTCTTCCCTGCTGCTGCATTGTGTGGTCCAGGGTCAGTCCAGTGATGGAGCTGGCCTTCCTGATGAGTTTGTTCGGGAGTTTGGCATCACAGCACTTCCCTAGCAGGCCAAAGTGTAGGAAAAACATGCTGGCCACAAAAGATCCACAGCAGCCTGCCACACAGGTTAAAAGACCTGAGCCTCCTCAGAAAGTAGAGTCTGAGCCTTTCTGTCTGCACTGCACTGTCTGTCTAGTCCAATTTGCTGCTCAGGTGGACCCCCAGGTACCTGAATCGCTTTTCCTCTACTGGTCCTCTTCATTGCTGATGTATCCTACAATGGAGGAGTCATCAGAGAACTTCTGTAGATGGCAAGAGCTGTTGTACTGGAAGTGGAATAGTTGAAACGGCGGCAGACATTCAGTTCTGTTTTCAGGGGTTAGATGAGAAAGCATGTATTGAATTAGGACTAACACTAACGAACGTCTTTGCTCTGTCACAAACACTCGACCTTGTCTCCAGCTCCTCCAGCCTCAGTAATGGAGAGACTGAATCAGTCAAGACCATGATTGTTCATGACGAGGCCGAGAGTGACCCTGCTACCACACCCTCGAAAGATGGTACCTTGATCGTCAAACAGGTAGGGGAGAAGGGACGCTTCTGAGGAACGGCTTAACATTTCTGCTTTTTTCATTCTCTTTAATTGTGAACATCACCCTTTCCATTTCTATGTATAATTTCTGAAGTTTATGGTTAATTTGGTCATTTGATTTTTGTTGATTGAGCAGACCTGATTTCTGGGTTGTCTTTGGGGTGGGTGTGAGGGTGGCAGACGGTACGGAAGAAGTGTCACAGCCAATCTGCTACTCTAGTCTTTTGGTTCTGAGGCAGTGCTGCCATGTTTGGGTCATTGTGGACTGGAACGGCTCATCAACTAAGAGAAGGAACAGGCGTCAATGTCTGACAGCAGCAGGTGACTCCTTGTCCATGCGGGAAAACGAGCAGTGCATCTCCAAAACTTCAGTCGCTCTGTGGCCTCTCCCCATGTTACTCTGCTTTGAGGGAACCCCCTTTCCGGAACTTCTGTGTGGTATCCTGCGTCTCGTAGTGAGCTGAACACGCATTCGTCTCCAACATTCAGCAAGGGGGACGCTGTAGAGAAACCGGGCAAAATTCAACTGCTGGTTCCATTGAAGTTTCTGGTGTTATACCTTTTGAGCAGTTAATGTCTCCTGCTTCAGTGAAAATGGCCAATAGCAGGGTTATTGTATAGGAGCAGAAAATAAGCAGCATAAGCAAGGAAGTGGAGGAGACTCGGGATTTAAAGATTTCAGCAGTGTGTGTGTGTGAGAGAGAGAGAGAGGATGTATGTATTACGTTTGGTCCCCACAGTACGATAACCTGTTATTTTGGTTTTGTGGGGACAATTTTTAAAGTCCCCACAAGGGAAAACTCAATTTTATTAAAAAAAAAAAAAAAAAAAAAAGTGCCTGCAATCAAAAAACTAAAAATGCCAAAAGTTACTTGTGGTTAATGTTATCTTAGGCGTGAATAGGGCTAAACCCTTGAAAATGAACAGATGATCCTGAGAAAGGTGTGTGTACGTGTGTGTGTGTGTGTGTACGCGTGTGTGTGTCTGTCTCTGCTCTCGCAGTTGGACCCTTTTACGTGGCTCGGTCATTGTAGATGAAGCGGCCATTGTGAAAGGTCACCCTGAAACATTTGTAAGCTGTCATCTGAGGATCTGACCGTTCCATTTAAAGGTGTCACCACAAATACACCCATGCTGATATACATTACACAAAATATGAATGCCATTTCTTATTGGAGAAGTAGGCAAGGTGCAGTAGTTTCAGAAACAAACTTAATGCCTTCATGGTGTTATCGGCTTTCCAAACAGTTTTCGCTATACTTAGCAAGTAGAACAGCCATTAAAATGGCATGTTTCTGCTCTTAGGTTTAGACGAGCTGTGTAAATGGATCATCATTCATCTGAGTGAATGTACTGGCTGTTCTTCAGCTCTGTAACTGAGAAGTTACAAACGGACACTTGTTCGTGCAAAACTAAACCTTCCTACTTTTTTTGTGAAATGGCCGAGGAAAATTTCAAGCTGTGAAGCCTCGGGGGAGGGCCCAACCAGCTCGTGGAAGGGTGGCCAGATCCTTGTAAAGGCCTTCTCTACAGCCCAACAAGAGTAGGCTAGTGGTTTTTCTCCCCAGCAGAAGTACTCCTCTTCATCATCCTACTGCTCCTCAGCTAAGCCCAGACCCAAGTGTACCTGTTCTTGGTTACAGAGCGCAGGGGAAAAAAAGCGCCCCGGCTACACGGAGAGCAATGGCTTTGCCGGCCGCATCCATCTCTTGCCAGACCTCATCCAGCAAAGCCATTCCTCCTCCTCCTCCTCCATCTCCAACTCCCCCTCGTCCAGCCAGGCCAGCCCCTCCATGTCCCCCCAGACCCCCATGGACAAGCTGAGCGCCAGCGAGGTATGTCCCGCATCTGCGCCGCTGCCCCCGCCCCGGTCCGGCTGTCTCTCCGGCCGATGCACTCTCCTCTGCTCGTGGGCTCAGACCTTTCCTTTCGGGACTGGCGGACTATAGTGAAGGACCAGCAGTGGGGGCAGGTCCCAGTTTCTCAGAATTTGGGGCTCTAAACAGATCATCGGGAGCATCATGGAATGCGCTGCCCAGGTGCTACTCTATGTAGTCTAGAGCTGTCATGCAAGGTGTTTTTTAAGGTTGGTTTTCAGCCAGTTGCATCATTACATTATCTGCTGATGTAATTTGTTACTGCAAAGAACCAGTTAGGGCTGCTATAAACATTGCCAAGATGGATTTGCCTGAGTCGATGTTTTGTGCCTCCCCATCACCAATGAAACCCTCCCAACACAATGGTTATGCATCAGTTTCCCTCCCTGTACGGATCTGTCCCTTGCATTCAGGCATCAAAATAGATTTTGCCATTTCGTCATGACAGCATTGTGTTTTATAATTGAAAATCAACTGCACTAAACAGGCTTCCTTTTTAAACAGACTCTGGAGTTTCAGAAGTTTCTTCCCTGGACAGAATTATTTTAAATCATTTTTCCCCCTATCACCATATTAGTAAATCGTCAAGTCGAGATGAATATTAAAAAAAATAAATAAATCAAGAACAATTGCACAGCATTTCATCTGAGTAAGAGATGTGTGGACTGGATCCTCGTGGCTCTGATGGACGCTGGCATTCATGGGCGGCAGTGAATGGGAAGTTTCGGAGCAGGCTGTGGACTCTGTCTGCTGGCCCATTTACCATGTTTGATTGAAATGGGTTTGTTACTTGAAGTACATATTTGTGTGTTCATTGATTCCTCCCTGTTTTGCCGTCAGCCCTGTTGACCCATCCAGGTGTGTATTGCCAGTATTCTTTTAGTATGTAGAGTTCAATTTTTATTAGCTTCAGAAACTGAATATCTCTTCTCCAATATAGTTGTATTTACTTGGGGTTGTGTTGTTTTCCCATCATTCATGGTTTGCTGGCATTTTTTTTCCCCCCAAGATGTTCTCTCAAACATTTATTTTTCCAGTGTGTTTTGTCTCAGTGCTGCCACCCTTATTTGACATTCTTTTCTCTTCCTTGTATGCACTCTGTCCACTGTGTCTATTAGTTTACCAGTGATTTTGATCAGTATCTTTTACTTCCACAGAATGGTTATGGAATTCTGAAGCTTTGTTATATAGGTTTGTTGAGTCCCGCAATTATATAGTATTATGAAACTCATAATCAGCTAAGTATATGTGGTAGAGAAGGCATCTTTCAGTCCTACAATAAGCCTTGGGCACCAATTGACAGGATTATTCACACCGACAATGACAACTGTAGCATTAATCTAGTCAAGAAGGACTGAGATGGTACGGAACCCGATAGTGTACACTTGGACAAAGTACTTTACATAAAATGCACAGGTGAAAATTTAGCTGGTAAAACTGCAATGCAGGTCTGTATAGGAATATTCCTGTAACTGAAAGTGTCTGAATAGCCAGTTGAAATCTTCCCATCTTCTCTCTTCTAGACCCAGTCTGCCAGCAACACCATGCAGAAACACAAGTCGTCATCCTCCTTCACGCCTTTCATCGACCCCCGGCTCCTGCAGATCTCCCCCTCTAGTGGGAGCTCACTCTCTTCTGCAGGTACGTGTCCTGCTTTCCAAGCCAGCATGAACTTGCGTTAGTGACTAATTCTTCTTGGATTGATACTCTGCTTATTGCTTACTGTCAGATCTTGCTAGATGTGCCTTTCCTTTTAAAAACAGGGTTGATTATAAAGTTCAGGCAGTGCCTCCGCATTGATGTTTATAAAAATCATTGTATAATTCATGTTAAAGTAAGCTTATATAAAATGGAATAGTTTCAAAAAGTAGTATCATGAGAAAAGTGGCATTTGGTAGGTTTGCTCCTGGTCACTCTTAACTGCTGCTTCTAAGCTGAGTCAATGGAGGACTGAATGGGTATAATCTGTACACCTTCAGCTGACATGGAATCTCTTCGTGTTGCCACATTTTTGGCTTCTTTCAGGGAGAATGAGCTGCCAAAGAACTGTCACTCTCAAGTTTGGGAGTTTGGGGTTGATGACCTTTGAAGCCAGTTGTGTTTTCTTTCTGCAGCTTTTGGAAATGAAACCCGTCTAAATGATCCCTCTCGGAAGGGCTCAGTAGTGAATGTGAATCCGGTCAACACCCGGCCGCAGAGTGACACCCCAGAGATCCGCAAGTACAAGAAGAGGTTCAACTCTGAAATTCTCTGTGCAGCTCTTTGGGGTAAAGATGACTTCCGCTTTCCTACCAGTTGTATTTCTCTTGAGTGATGGTCCCAATTGGGCTGGCATAGCTGCTCTATTCCATGTTGCCACTAGATGGCAGCAATGGCAATGTATGCATGAAGTCAGTGTACTGCACAAAATCTATACTTAACATTACAATGAGAGCATTGTTGAAGCAGTATATTCCATGTTGGCACAGGCCCAGCTGTTATTTTATTCTTGATTATATAGTACTGCAGAATCTGCTTCCCTCTAGTGTTGTAGCTTTTATGTACTTTTAGTATTTTAGCAACCTGATTGAGAAGGTTGAGAGCTTTTTCTGGGCCTTGACTCAGTGTGTTCTCTCGGAGGAACACCTGAGTTCATCAGCATGCACTTTCTCCCAGGTGTGAACCTGCTGGTGGGCACGGAGAGTGGATTGATGCTGCTGGACCGGAGTGGACAGGGTAAAGTTTACCCCCTCATTAACCGACGCCGTTTCCAGCAGATGGATGTTCTGGAGGGTCTCAATGTCTTGGTCACAATATCAGGTAGTTCCCGTTCTCTACACAGAATAAGTGTACCTACTCTTTTCAAACTGTCCCAGCTTGTTTGACTGTCGCAGTTCTGTTAATCCCCCCTCACAACCACAACTAATTACTATATGACCTGATTTTCTGCTTAAAATGTATTGCAATTATTCCATAAAGGTGTTCATCATTAGGATCATTTAAAATGGGTCTCAAACTCATATCTCCTGGGTTTGAAATTTTGTCATAGAAATGTAATTATCAACAACACATTTTACTCTTTTTTGTTTACATTTCCATAAAATCTTTGCTGCAGGCAGTTTTTGGTTTATGGTTTATTTTTGTTGCTGTTGTCGTCCACAATTTCCTTTTCACGCAACTCGATATATAGACACTTGAAAATACCATCTTTGTGTTTGAATTGTGTAAAAATTCATTTGTTTAAAAATTATGAAAATGACTTGTCTGCGTGCGAAACTGTTCTGAGGTGCTTGCACTTAATGTGAATGTTGTTTCATTTTGTGGACAAGCTGTACTGGACACTTGAATCTATCCACTGCAGGAAGTATTGCTATGTCATAATCACAACTTTAGACATCCAAGGAGGAAGTTTAGCAAGGAACATGCGTATTAAAGTCAAAACATGACATGCATGCATGCACGCACTTAGGTTATTTAATAAATGGTCTATGAATTCTTTTTTTTTTTGTCTCTGTGTTTAGAAAGGAAGAGAGTATTTACAAAACAAAAGGGTTTATGCAAAGAGCAGAAGCTGCTGTTTGGTTCTGTACTGGCAAAATTTGAGCTGTGACATATCAGTGGATCTGTAACATACCAGATGTAATGCATATTAGCTTTTACTATACTATATTACTATAGCTGCTGTAACTCAGTTATATTACTATAACTGAGACCAGGCCTAGCCAAACGAGCAGTGGGTGGTAATGGGTTGGCTGTGTTTGTGTCGGTGATATTCTGATATTCGCAGAGAAATCAAAGTCCAGTGAGACCACAACTTTATTTTTTATTATTATTATTTTTTTTTTAATAAACATCTGATCCCAGGTAAGAAAAACAAGCTGCGTGTTTACTACCTGTCCTGGCTGAGGAACAAGATTCTACATAATGACCCTGAAGTGGAGAAGAAGCAAGGCTGGACCACTGTGGGGGACCTGGAGGGGTGTGTACACTACAAAGTTGGTATGTATCTCATATTGGTTGTTTGTTGTCCCTATGTTCCTGTCCCTATGCTGTAATATGAATCTGGGCACTGTAGTCTCAAGCCTCCAGGATTATGGATTTGATTTCTGCTCGTCTCCCTTGCTGTCTCATTGAGTGGGTTATCTTCTCCTTCAATTTGGTTGGCTGATGTCTCTGAATTGCCCTTGTCATATATAGTATATGAACACTGTGATGGACTGTCATCCCTTCCACAGTGCCCTTTTCCTTTTATCAAAGGTAGAAATAATCAGAGCATTTGATGACTGAACACCATTATTTAACTGGGTGCTGCACTGAGTATTTGCGGTGTAAAACATCTACAGAAATGGGGGTAACATCTGAGGTGACATGAGAAATGGATATCTTGGAGTCCTTCTTCCAGTTCGCTCATTACAGCTCCTTGTGTTTTTTGGCAGAGGTCTGTGGTATGTTCTATAATCTGACTGTGGTTTCTCTTTCCAGTGAAATATGAGCGAATCAAGTTCTTGGTTCTTGCTCTCAAGAATTCAGTCGAAGTTTATGCATGGGCGCCCAAGCCATATCACAAATTTATGGCCTTCAAGGTGAGAGTAATAAAAGTTGCATTTCCATTAATGTAATTCTTGTCCCACCATCTGGTTCCAAATTCAATGTTAGTTTCCAAGGTGCACATATTCTCCATCCATCCATCTATCTTCCAATGCTTAACCAGTACAAGGTTGTGGGGACATATGGGAATTTATGATTAAATATTTACACTGTACACTAGTTGTTTTATTAGAAGAATGCTATTATGTTTTATTTGTCAAATTGACCATCAAATTACAGTAACCCCTTCACATTCATGCATTTGGCATTCACAGTTTAGGCTGTTCGCAGTTTGGTGATGAACAATTAAATTGGAATATTTGTCTCTGCAACCAGCCTCACTCAGGTGTTAGCTGTCCCTGTGAGCCTGGAATCTTATGTTTCTTAGTGTAACTTTTTGGTGCTTCGGAGTTTCCAAATCTTAGTGCTGCCAGTACATACAGTAGTACCTTTGGGTATACAGGGGCATAATTTAGATGGTTTGAATATTATGTAAAAAGGTCTGACAAAGTAAATTAACATGCAAAGTGTGCAGTACTGTTTAGAAATTGGTAATAAGTAGATGACTTATGTTATCGTTCAGGCTACCATGCTGTTATGGGTAGATGTTAGGAGTGCCGAATATTATTCACGATTTCTCACATTTGCAGGGATGATCTGCCCTAACCCTCGCGTATGTGAAGGGGTTATTGTAAAGTAAATTATGTATATATGAATTTACTGTCATAATTACAGAATTATCACTAGAATTTACTGTCATATTACAAAATGACCACAGACAGCCTCATTTTAATATCTTTCTTGCAGTCATTTGGAGAACTTGTTCACAAGCCCCTGCTGGTTGACCTGACGGTGGAGGAGGGTCAGAGATTGAAGGTCATCTACGGCTCATGCTCTGGCTTCCATGCTGTGGATGTAGACTCTGGGGCGGTGTATGACATCTACCTGCCTACACACGTAAGGAAGTCTGACCAGTGATATAACCCACCAAAAGTTATTTGCGGAGCATTACCCCAAATGTATATAGTCATGCTGAGTTTTTCAAACCAGCAGGACAACCACTGATGACCAGGGTTAGGCACCCCTGCTAGACAGAGAAGCTATTTTGTTAGTTTCTGTCTTAATATTACAAATGTCATGTGTAACTCTTCAGATCCAGACCAGCATCCAGTCGCATGCCATCATCATCCTGCCCAATACAGATGGCATTGAATTACTTGTATGCTACGAAGATGAGGGTGTTTATGTTAACACATATGGCCGCATCACCAAGGATGTGGTGCTACAGTGGGGTGAGATGCCCACCTCCGTAGGTACGTCCCTGACTCTCCCTTTACTAGACAGCAGCACTAACAATGGGCTTGTAGCAGATTTCAAATTCTGAGGCAGGGACCAAGCATCCATACTTGATCTTGAGAAAGAGCCTTGACCAGATTTTTTTTTTTTTAAGATATAAATATCTGTCTGTCTAATTAAACAAATAACTCTCTATGAGCTTCTTTGCAAAATAATAGTAGTACTAGTAATAATAGTCCTACTACAATGCGTGATATTACACCATAAATCTGTTCTATCACAATTGCTACATTAGTACCCAGTGCAACACAGAATTGCATTTTATTTGCGAGATACTCAATTGGAGCGAAAAGCAGTATGTGAACTACAACACCATATAGTCTTAGAGAAAAACACTACTAACACACAAAACAGTTATGTGAGTGAACAGATGTCTGATTTGTGATTCTTTTCTTTTTATCCGGTTCTTTTTAGTGAATTGGTCAAACCGGTTTTCTAAAATGATCAAACAAATTGCACAAGTCAAAGTCTTAGATTCTCAAAATCTAAAAATATTTGACGAATTATCATATAAAAACACACTTTTTTTAATTCACTTACATGTGCTTTTCATAGACTCTAGTTGTGTATGCCTGGCAGCTGCAGCTTAATACTCCCACTCCCACAAAACAATGCTTCATGAACCATTTGCTGTATTTTCTGACCCCACTAGATGGAGCTCTCTGTTCATAAATGGGCTCAAAGCATGCCCCAAAGTAAACCAAATGCACCATCTAGCGCACAGATGTCAGACTCCAGTCCTGGGGGGCCAAAGCCCTGCACATTTTTGGGTTTCCCCTCGTTTAACACACCTGAT
>JAODKC010000038.1:2737136-2751551 GCA_026777985.1 Mormyrops attenuatus
CACATAGCTGTTGAGCTGAATCATTTGTGGTGGAACAGGGAAAGAACTAAGCTACACAGGGCTCCGGCCCTTCAGGAATGCAGTTTGACACCCCTGATCTAGCGGGTCAGAAACTGCAGCAAATGGGTTGTTTTGGCCATCTCTACTCCTGACTCTTGGCAGTTAACAAGTTAGTGAGTTCGGCACGTTCGATTGAAGTGGTTACTAGGCCATCCTCATAAAACCTATAGGAGATGTTTTTGATATAAGTTGTTAATGTATTATTATTTAGCTAAATTTAAAGTGCATTTAATCACATTATCGGCCACAGGTGTCACTGTTATTTGGGCATAATTCATTTCATTTGGGATAAGTGATGAAGTTCTGGAGTCACGTTTCCCTAACCATATTTTTTTCCATTGGATATGTGTATTTTAGCATCTGATTTTACTGAACATGAGATTTTTCAGGAATGCATTAGTCGCATTGTAACAGGACTGACTGTAATATATTTCAGATAATCTGGGTATACAAGTGAGTGAAGTGGGGGGAAAAGTATTTTCTAAGTGTCTTCTAACAAGGCTTTTGTTATCACATCAATTCTGATGAAAGCAACAGTACAAAAATGTTAGTTTTCAACAAACACTATATCCCCACAGCCTACATCAGGTCCAACCAGATCATGGGCTGGGGTGAGAAGGCCATAGAGATCCGTTCCGTAGAGACAGGACACCTGGATGGAGTTTTCATGCACAAGAGGGCCCAGAGGCTGAAGTTTCTGTGCGAGAGGAATGATAAGGTAGGCGTTTGTGTGTGTGCGCGTGTGTGTGTGTGTGTGTGTGGTAGAACTGATTTCAAGTTGTTTCGAGGGTGCCTCAAATTATGTATATTTAATGTATATTTGCTTTTGATGTGTGATGTACCCATGGGTGTCCTGTGCTTCATGCATATCTCTCTCTGTCTATAGGTGTTCTTTGCCTCAGTGCGCTCTGGGGGCTCCAGCCAGGTGTACTTTATGACCTTGGGGCGAAGTTCTCTGCTTAGCTGGTAGAAGATATGCCCCCCACATTGGAATAAGTTTTATTTTTCCCCTCAAGATTTAAGACGACAACAAAGAAACAAACACGACAACCTTGAACTGAAACTTCAATTGCCATACCAAGCCACCCCAGAAGTGAATGGGGACCTCTAACAACAAAAATCAAGATGCATGGGAGGCACAGGAAGAGGACCTTCTCATGGCCAATGAGTTTGCAGATATTGGTTATGTCATCATATTGTTACCTTAATGACAGCCTAAACTCCAATAGCTTCCCAGAACTATCAAAATTTCGAAGTTCTGATGTAGACCTGCATTTGGTCTTTTCTAAAATATCAAGACCCCCTTGAATTCTCCTATTTTTAAGGTTTGGGGTAGTACTCCTACAGTTGAGAAATCTGTATGTTTATGTATCCTGCTTGAGGGAAGGAGTGGGGCTTTACAATTGTTGGCAAATGGGCAGGATAATCAATCGGAGGCTGTCCACACTTCACTCGGATCATGGGTGGGAGGGTTGGCCTTGGTGTTTTCTGGCAAAAGGAGTGGGTGGGCTTTGAGGGCTCTTGGTCCTCGTCACGTGTGCTTTTGGGTTAGGGCAGGCATTTTTGTGTTGCATTTTTGACATTTCCATAAGGTGGTCCTCTACTGGGTTTTAGGACATGTGCTAGGAAAAAAGTGCAACTGTATTTTGTTTGTTTCTTTTCCTTCTCGATTAATAAATCCCACGTTTTCTTAATTTTATTTTGGCCTACTTCATTGCTAAGATGTTTATAAGGATTCGAGAAAGGGGATTTTGACTGACTTTTCAGTCATATAGGTGTGGGAAGGACAGAAACTAATTCTAGTTATTTCACTGGTTAACTGTGTGGACCACATCCTCCACCCTTTTGTGTCTGTCATGAGGTTTATCCAAATGTTGTTCCTTTTTTAATGGCAATAGGTATCAGTAGGTGGATTAGGGCCATGCTTCCTATACTCCTGAGGGGGAAGTTGATATTTGATGGTTTTTATTCTAATGGTCATATTTGATAGTTCACATAGTTGACCAGTGATCCACCCTCCTGTCGTCTCTCATATTCCACCTACGTGTAATCTTGATTTAAAAAAAAAAAAACCCAAAGCATTTTAATGGCACTCCCCGCTGTCAGGGAGGGAGAAGGGGACCACCAGGGAGCACTTGGGTCCTTTGTGCTGGTCATGAGATCTGTCGTATTTTCTGCACTATGCATGACTCTTCCAGCTGCAGACTCTTCTTGATGGCAGGCCAGGTTACAAGCTTGAATGTGTGATGCCAAATGGCGTTATGGGGATTATGGCACAATTCATGCTGTGGTCCATTTTCCTGTTTTGGGATTTTATGGTCAATAATGAAGGTATGGTCAACGATGCGATTCCACAAATACTACTGTAGGTTTTAATTTGTTGAAGGCTCATCCTGTGCATGGAGAATTACTAGATTAATTTCCATGGGAAGGTTTTTCTTTGACGTTTTTCATGTTAAAAATAAAATAAAATAAAATGTGCTTATACAGAATATTACCACTTCGACAAAGGCAAAGACACAGTTTGCAGTGTGACCAGGCAGCATTGCACAAGCTTTTGAAAGCATTGCATGCATACTCATGCATGAGGGAAGGAGGAAAAAGATACATGATGTTGGTTGACCAACAATTTATGACTTGAAGAGTGGTTCCCAGTAAGGTTTTTTTTTCTCCTTAACTCTTCTTTTTCCCAGAAACTAAGAAATTACCCAGAATGCCCCTACTACTTTTCCCCATCTTTGCCTAAGTTACCTTTTTCATACTGTGCTTTACAGTTGCCTTAATACTGCTCATGTGCTGGACCACATATACAAGTACATCTTGGAGGCCTGAGTCTTCATATGTATAAGGTTACTGGGTCATGGGACTCTGACCATTGTCTGAGTAGTATACTACCTTTCAGCTGTCTCCAGTAGCAATTCGTAATTAACCTTGCTTTGTTCTCTCCCCTTTCACTCCTGAAAATGGTCCAAATCAGTGCACTCTGTTTGTGTGAAGCCTTATGTAACAGGAAGTGGACAGATAATGTGATATGAAGTGGGTAGTATCCCCCCATAAGTGAGAAATGAAATATCCCAGCCGAACATACTCCCCCATTTCCTCTTTGGCTTGCTGTGCTGCATCCTGTTATCACATGAGGCAGACCATAAGAAGAGAGGACCTGTTTTCTCAAGATTCTCAAATCCATCCGGAATTCCCATGCTGTCCCTTACCAAAAGGAGAGGGTGAAGGGGCTGATATGGTTTTCAAAGACATTTCTTACCTACTGTTTTGCGCATTTGTTCAGTTGACCTTGCTCAGTTGTTTGGCTGTGGGAGGTGCCGGACCTGCCCGGTTGCCAAGTGATCCTCAGTCCATGTCTTTTCTTGCATGTTGAACACTTTCTAAGTGGAAAAGCCAATGCCATTTGTGTTCGAGGCCTTCTTCGTAAATGGTCCCCTCTGACAAGTCTCTCTCATTGGACAATGTTGTCTTGTGCTTGTTGCTAAGATACATCCGGGCCTCCCGTGAGTGACTCTTAGCTTCTGTGAACAGAAACCCGTTGTTTTCACATTTCCTCCCTGGAGGCGGAAGGGGCAGCCCCTGTTTCTCTTCATGGGCCTAGACGCCTCTATTAAAATAATGAGCAGTATTACCAAACCACTACATTTTAAGAATAAAATGCGTTTTCAAGATCTTTTAAGCATTGGATATTTTTAACTTCTAGATTTAGTTAAGAACTGAATTGTAGTTTTCTTCTTTTGGTTTCAGTAATTTTATGTAATCCTAATTACCACTGTAGTGGTTTAATATTATAATGCTCACCTTTTGTTGAGAAAATGTTTACAGACAAATGTTTTTTGTTACACTAATGTGCATCATATTTATGGTTCATTTGAAAGCTTTTTAATGTTTGTTTTCCCTTTTTTGTATTTCCGTCAATAACCCGTAACAGCTGATTTTACAGATACAGCTGTAATAATAATACAAATGATGGATTGAAAATTTGTCTGCCCCGACGCCCAACATCCTTTTGTTGTTGTGGTGACAGCAGCAACATTCAGTCTCTGGCTGCACATCGCGGATCAGGCACAAGTGACCAGTTTTACTTCCGTGTTTCTGACATGCTAACTTATGTCTTCTCTGTGTATTATGGCAATTATTGTATTTTTCCTGAAGGTCTTTTATTTCTTTCTTTGAATAAACTCAAAGTGATATACAGGATTGTTTTCTGTGTCATATGCCCCCCAATGAAGAAATCTCAGTCATGCTGTGATAGCTTCCTGGTGACTTGTGTTTATGCTACAGGAATATTTTTTGGGACAAGCATATTTTGTCTGTAATTAGTCTTAGTTGCAGCTACTTTTCCGTGAGCAGCTTGTAAAAAGCTAGCATGACAAAGGAACAGTGTATATAAAAAATTTGAAACGTTCCCTGATTTTCACATTTGTGAAATCGATATTTAAAGATGTACCATATACCAAAAATGCTCACTTTTGTTATTGGCCATATGTATGTATAAAATGGTGTGGGAGTTCATATTGAGAATAAGACTTAAAAAATAAAATGATGTGTACAAGGAAAGTTTATCATGTGGGGATGCTTGCAACTTTGTGAAATGTATCTCACTTATTTATAACACGTTATGTCTGTAAATTTTGGATTAGAAGTGATACTAGGGGTCCAAGGCGGTCTACTCCCAGCCTGCTAAAACAGACATATTTTATTATGGTCAGAAAGAGACTCTCCATCCAGTAAATCTGTATCCAGTCATAAACATGGAAAAGACCCTGTATTTTTTCCATGGCATTGATGCAACACTGAGTCTTTCAACACATTTAAGTGCTATGATGATATGTCTGACATTTCAGATGAAGGGGCACATGAGTGAGTGAGTTGGTGGAGAAATCAGGGCTAGATGAGAAATGGGAAGTTATGAAAATAGCTACTTCAGAAAGATATTAGACACCCTTAATTTCATCATTATGTAACGTAAGGGAAACTTGTGAACTCAATTTCTGTTCAGTGGGGTTAATAATTCAGCTAGTCACTAGTATGTATCTTGAAGTATTCCATCTGCCATTCACACCACGTACTCCTGTTTGCCATGTCCAACAAGCCTTTAATCAGTGATCTTAATTCAACCCACGATGGTATATTGGTGTCCCTCAGGCTAAACCACTGAATCCTCATTTCATTATTTATATTAGTTTAATATTGTTTGGTTATGTTTTACTTATTAGGAAGGTTTTTTGTAACCAGGAGACTTCTTAAACTTGCAGTTGTATAATTATTGAAGAATTATTGAAAGAATTATTGAATTTTAGCTGCTCGAGGGATAAAAACAAAAAACTGACCATACAATAAACCTGTGAATTAAAGTAGAATACCTGGTTGGATATTAAGTTCAGTGGTACACTTCATTAAAAGAAAGGCATCAAGTTAAGACCGAAGCCAATCAGATTCGCAATTTTACTGAATACCAAACCAACAGTCCTGATAAAGGTAATTTTAATGGTTCCAGTAGTAATTTGACATTTTAAGTTTATGTAAACTTAAAATGTTGGTGTCAAGTATGGAAGAAAATGTGAGAATACATGTAGCAATACATTAATCTCTTTGGGTTCTCAGTTTCTGTAAATATTGTAGCCTAAAAATGACATTGTCACATTCTTGTCCATATAATTTCCATCAACATCACAGAAAAAAATGCGACATTGAGTGAGTTGTACAAAACGTCAGTACTGAATGAAGTTCCACCCCATACAAGATGTACACTTGTGCAACATTGTGGGATTGCCATTTAAGGACTTACAGTATCATGTCATTAAATGTGGCTGTTTTCACAACAGTGCTTGGAATAGCTATATGGTTGAATTAAGACACAAAGAATTCATTTTTACTATTTGAAAATATTTTGTTTCCTTTGTACATATACTAATTCCTGTGCAGAGATAATTTTTCACAAGCAATTTAGGTAACCCTCTATAACAGGTGTGATGGTCAACAATGGCTAGTATGAGATGAAATGGCAGTTTGCCTTCTGGGGTCTTTACCTTTTGCTAGTTTTTCATTTTTTCACATGTGTGACTACATAAATTTGGTGTCACCATTTTTTTTCTTTTTCTTTTTTCTATTTACAGTAATTTGTTTTTCTTTTACATTTTACAGTTAAACTATGGCTGTTCTCTGAAAAAAAAAATTCTACTACTGCTCAATCTATCCAGTCTAGATCATTTATCTTTATTCATTGATGTAAACATGTTGATCTGCAGCCCAGTGGGAAAAATTGCTCATCATCCCTTTGTATGTGCTTCGCATATTTTCTCAGAAAAACAGTAATATGGATGAGAGTTCACTCAATCTGTCACTTTGGCTAAACTTTGGGGAGAATGATTCCAGCTAAAAGTATAGTACAACATGTAAGCAGTTCCTACTATTATCATATAGTATTCATGCTGACTTATGTGAGTTACAGCAAGATCAGCAGGGCTCTGGTTTCAGTGTGTGAGCCAGAAGGCTTGCAGAAGTATAAGCTGAGTGGCCCGATGAGTCACTTTCACTCCCCACACCGGGTCCTGACCATGAATTTGGCGAGTGAGGGGGGTGTTTCTATGATGCAGTCCACATGTATGCATGCATGAGACAATGTCTTCATCGGTGTGACTAGTTACAGTGCAGTGTACCTGGGAAGGGAGCACTAAAAAGTGTCACATAGCCATTCATGCCATGCTAAGCAAAACCAGGGAAAAGTGCCCATGACATTGTTCCATTAAACGTAGGGGAAGATTTATAAAAATACTTCGACTCTCAATAAAATCAAGACAGTCACAGAAACATCACTATTGCATTGAATGGGCAGATAAATATCACTTATGCAGGAGACTGGAATCAAATGGGTAATGCTCAATTTTTAAAATATGTCCATATGTGCATAGGTTTCTGTTCACCACTCAATACGTTCATTCTCGTAACTAAGGCTGTGTTAGTAGACATGACTATGTTTCTCTGTGCGTGTGTTTTCCATCAGATTGAGAAATGTCAGGACTTTCCAGTCATGCACAGGAACACAGACAATTATAAGTAAGAGCACATGCTTCCTCCTTGGTCACTCTATCTCTTCATGCACTCTCACTCACATGCGTACACACATACACACACTTTAGTAATCCAGCCCTGCATACTGCTGTGCCTGTCACATAACATCACCATGACTGTCAATGACCTGGTGAGTACAGCTATATTTATATTATGCCAATAGTCTATAATTGGGAGCCTGTTGGATTTCTTGCTTAGCCAGATAACTTGTAGGATTTAAGGTAGTCTGGGCTGAATGTAAGTGAACAGAGATAAAGTCCATTTAAACTGGGGTGCCTTAAATCAGACAAGTTATCTGGCTAAGCAAGATATCCGTGTACTTGATACAGGGCCAGGTGGAAGAGTTAGCTTGTGTTGATTTAGGTTGGGGTTGCAGTTTGGTTTGAACTAGTCCTTGATACTGCAGTCTTATGTCACAAGGAGAATACAACTGAGTAGACAAATAGATCCTAAGTTCAGCTGTTCACTTATCTTGACAAACTCTCTTTTTAATTTTAATATATTCTGAAAATAAGCATCGAAATTTGCTCTCAACAATGCTTGGCGATGTTCAGCAGCATGGTTGGTCTTCTATGTTGTATGCCTTTATATAATACTATAAAGGCAATAATAATTACAATAATAACAATACACAACTATTATTAACACAAGGTAACATAACATCTATAGTCTGTTTAAAAGCATTGCTTTTATTATGGACAAGCTGTAAAAATGTCTTTCAATTAAAAAGCTGTTACCGGTTAGCATACAAAGATGAGTTTGTGTTCTTGTTGTTGATATATGCTGTATATCTATATGTGTGTGTGTGTGTGTGTGTGTGTGTGTATACACACTGTAAACACGCAAATACATAAATGCATAGAATTAAAATCAAATGGAGCACTGTATACAAACTGGATACTTGTTTATTTCCTTTCCAGCACATTGTGTATCTGGTTGCATTATTCGTCATGGCTTTCAGTGACAGGACCATGTCTCTCAGGATGCCCCAAATGCCCATGAGAGGTCTGTGCTTGTCTATCTTTGTGTGTACTCGGTGTACAGGGGAAATCCATTTGAACATACAATCCAAGCTGCTTCTCATTATTCTGCCTTATATAAGTTTGGCTATTTGTTTTGTGTTTGTTTTGAAATAAAAGCTTTATTGATATTCTACAGAATTTTATGAATGGAATCTGCTTTCCAGACTATCCAGATTTTCACTTTAACACTTGTGGGAGGGATGGTGTTTTATTATTACTATAAGTGGTTCGCAAGAAGAACTCAATAAGCATTTGCTTATTTTTTTATCCTCTAACCACATGTCCAGGTTAGGGTCATATCTCTTCTATGCTATTGTTCAGTTTTCCAATTTTAACATCAGTATGAAGTTAACAGTATGAAGGGTTACATCATTTTAGAATCATCTTATACCAAATGATGTTATACCTGGCTGTATTTTGGAACCGTGTTAAATTAGATACAGTTAAACTACAATTAAGGCTTCTCACTATCAAGGTATCTTCTCGTTATCATCCATCCATCCATCAACCACTAATCCTGTCAATGTTGTAAGGTATTATTGTTGTTGTTGTTAGTATTACTACTAAGCTTTGAGGATGGCGTAGTGGCTCCACAAGTAGTGTTGTCACATTTCAACTGTAGGGCTAGACTATCAAGCTTTTAATTTTTGCCCAAAACCTCTTATATTATATACAGTTTTACCAATTTATATAGGCTAGACAGATATTCAAGCAATTCACGGTTAGTCAACCTACAGAAATGTTTTATTTCAGCCGTTTCCTGAGATGTTGCCTAACATGCCTTTCCACTACACTCTGAGGTGACTGCTTCACAGCTGTTTCAGGAATAACACTGTTGTGTTGGGTACAGGGGGTTGCTTTCAGGTGTCTGAGATTGAGGAGTTTCGCCTACAGGGAGAGGCTGTGGTCCTACGCTGCCCTAAGACGGAGAGGCTCCTGGCTAAGCGAGGACTACTGCATGCCATAGGGCACACCTATCACTTCACAGGTGCTGACATGGAAACTCTGCTACCAAACGACACAGGCCGAGTGAGGACCCAGGGCCATCGCCTTTGGTTTCTGCCTGCTAGGACAACTGACACTGGAAACTACACTTGCATTTTTAGGTGTGCTATTCCCCCATGTCTGAACATCACTAGAAATGACACATTGATGGTGCTATATGTGGAAAAAGATGCAGTTTGGATATCAATTTTCATGACCCAATAGCAACACTTGAAACTACACTTAGTGGGTGAGTATATGCATGTTTAGGTACTAAAACAGGAAACACTGGAAAAAGTGACATAGAAAATGAACAAAGCAATCAGAAGGAGTACAAAGCTTTTTATACTTGAAAGTCCAGTGGGACAGAGCAGAAATGAGCATCAGAGTCGTGGACTTCCAGATTATAGGTGGAAGCTCTGTCCAGGACCCAAAATGGCGACCTTTAATCCCTGCACTGCCTACTGCTCTAGAACCTTTGACTGCAAAAAAAGTATTTAATTTAATTTTTAAGTATTTAGTTAATGTACACTATATCAACTGTTGTCAAAAAGTTAAACACTGCAATTTTGTCCCTGCATTTTTGATGTGGAAATTTATTATCGCACCAGTTGTGTAACATTCTATTCAATGAGTTACGAAGCACTTCTGAATAACTCGACTCAGATGGGCTGGGCAGTGTGAGTTACTTGGTATTTCTCCAAAGAACCTACGGTTGTTCTAGCTCTCTCCTCCTCCATAGGAATGCCTCATACTGCATCACTGGGACTATCTCTCTACAAGTATACCAGAACAAAGACCCCCACCTGGATGTGATCTCATACCCCAACCTAGCTTTTCCAGGTCACGCCGGGATGATTGTGTGTCCAAATGTAAATGAGTTCAATAGAACAGGAAACCTGCAGTGGTTTAAGGTATGTGTATAAACTACTATCTGTTTTACCGCAACCTGTTTTTAATTTTAATCAAACTATTATAAATATTATTATCAGTAGTATTTCCTATAGTGCTCTTTCAAAAATGGGAAAGAGGTGAAGAAAGCCCTTTGAATGTGCAACATCTATGGTTGGAAATCATGAAGAAACAGTAATATAAAGCAAATTTGAACAACCAACAAATTATTTTAAAAGGATGACAATAAATCTCTGAGTTTCAACGCAGTTATCTTGAAGTGAGGCTCCTCCAAAAATGTTAAATATTTGTCTCTTATTGTGTATGTTTATACCAGCCTTGCTGGGCCACATATGAGATGTGTCAAATTTTAAAACTTCTTGTAGGATACTACTCCTATTGTATTGTCCGCTGACCACAATCGCTACCGTCGACATATGGACAATGCACTCACCATCCAGAATGTGAGCCCACGGGATGCAGGTTTCTATACCTGTGAGCTAAGAGTGGTCATTAATGACGTCCACTACAAAGTCACCAGGACCATCAAACTTTCTGTACCAGGTACTCACTGGCAATGCAAGCAATGTTCGCTGGTACTGCTGTCCACAGAAGTACTATAAGATACAAAGTATCAGGTGTTTTAGCATATATGAATTTGAAAAGTTCAACAATTGAAAGAGTTATTCAAGAATACCTCACATTAGCTGAGTTGTTTTACCTTGAATTTCACCCTAATGTATTTCTGATATTACTGCTTAGAACAGGGGTGTCAAACTGCAGTCCTGGAGGGCCGGAGCCCTGTGTAGCTTAGCTCCTTCCCTGTTCCACCACAAATGATTCGGCTCAACAGCTATGTGATAATTAGCGAAGAAGTTGAGTCAGGTGTGTTAAATGAGGGGAAACCCAAAAATGTGCAGGGCTCTGACCCCCCAGGACTGGAGTCTGACACCTGTGGTTTAGAATGTTTTGGTGTAAGTTTTACATTGGCGGTGGAAGGCTTGCAATTGTTTTATATCCAACACATTCATGCTGTTATATACTGAAGCACTGAAGGGTCCTGGTCATACTCCTGCATTTGTTATACCTCCCTTATGCTACAATCGCTACAATTTCTTTGACACACTTTTCTGACTTGCAGTGCTTTCTGAGTTGCGGGTTTTCACTTCGAGATTAGCCTCTGAACCTAAAGTCTTCATTTCATTTCTCTTTTCCAGCACCTGTGGGAGAATCTACAACTCTCAGCAGTATCCCGAGTGAAAGCCCACTGAAACGTTAGTACTTTCAGTGTTCAACTTGTCAAATATTGCTGATGTGCAGTGCATATAGTGCAATTTCTGACAGATCATTGTGATTGTTTAGTACAGCGCAACCGTTCATTATCCATAGCTGGGCATATAAACATACTGCTGTTTTCATTCGGCAGCACTGTTTCTGCAACCAGAGATCATCTTCCCCTCTAGTAGGGACATTTTTGAAGCCTCTATTGGTGGGTAAACTTGAAATGCTCTTTTTATTTAATGCCTATTTATATATTTTATCAGAAAGTTTGCTTAACTTATAATTATCCCTGTAACCTGGAAGTGATATGCTTCTATTATTATTACATTTCTTATCTGACATGGTTAATAATTATTGCTTAAACGTTTTATCAATTTACCCATCTAGATTACGTAAAATACTTTGCTCAAGCATGCCTTCCTATGGCATGACTTAACAAAACCATACCAAGTCAGAACTGAAATGTCTGTACCTCCTCCGGATCCATCCCAAGTGCCAAGCTAGTGTGACCGCACAATATAATCTCACTGTGATGTTTTCCAATAAGCGGCTACCACTCAGGACGGGTGGCATTTTTCGCTTTCAGTTGCAGACAGTGTCTGATCTCCAGACTTGGTGACCTCCTCAGTGCACATTTTCTTTCCTTGGGTCATCCTAAGTACCCTTTTTGCTACAGACAATTTTTGAAATTTTTACTGAGTCAAACAAAGGTGTTTTCAAACTTTATAAATATTTTCAAATATCTTAAGAGGTCTTAGCTTATGTTGTCCAAACTGATGTGGCATTACACAAGTACCAATTACAAATACCATTTTGTGTCAAAATTAATATTTTGAAATCAGTTTAGATCTCTGAGATCTAAGTTTCTTGAGCATGTCAGTATAATTAGCTAATTTAACATCTTGTCCCAATACATATGGTAGGCATTGTAAGTATGACAATGATGGCGTATCTGACATGAGTCTTTTTTGTGCACATGCAGACCACTTGTACTGACCGTACTTTTTCCTGCGTTCTTTTGTAAGGTTCAAATCTTGAAATACCATGCAGAGTATTGATAGGGGAACAGTCAGCTGACTCCACTGAGGTCACGTGGCTGGTGGATGGCCTGGCCATTGAAGAATCCATCCTGAGGGGTCGAGCTTTTCTGGGGGAGAGGTAACTTTCCATTTCAACTTCAAAATGTCCTGGTAGTAATTTTTTTTTAACATTGTGTGGAGAAAAATATTTTCTATTTCTATTCAGTTCTTTGTATGCCATTATTACCATGGTTATCATCAGAACCAGGGGCAGCCACATTGAGCTGAAGCTCCATCTTCTGGAGCTGTATGAAGAGGACACTAGGGCTGTGATAAAGTGTGTTACTCAGAATCCATGGGGACGTCAGGAAGTAATAGCCCAGATCAAATTGGAAAGTAGGTCACTCTTGTTTGTTTTGTTCTGTTCTCTCATGTTTTTCCCTTTACTGCAAGGTATGTTGTATCAGGCTGTACTTGAATATGGTGTACCTTAACAATACAAAAGGGGAACAGTCTGTTGTGCTCAGCCATCTGTTTCATGTGTGGCACACTGAATTGCACTGCTAACATCTTCTCTTACACAACAGTGGCTGACCAGCTGAAATTGATAAAAATGTAAACAAATTGCCCATTTATTTCCTCTATAATTTGTGTCACTGGATGAAATTCTACCTTCTGCATTCTCTCTCTCTCACAGATAATTCCACATGGCTGGTGGTGGGTACAGCTGGGGCTACAGCCTTCTTCACAATGGTCTTTATATTCCTCTACCACCTCCTTAAAGCGCACAGGAAGGACTACATTTTGGCAAGGCGGAACTCCATGTTTTAAGTTTCATTCTGTTCACTGGTTATTGTTTGCACGAATCTTAAAATAAAATAGACTGCATGGTCATCTGAAAACTTCAGTCTACTGATCAATTCACTAAAGTTAAATTGACAGAGAATGTTTTGCTGGCCAAAATTTATTATAAAGGCATGCAAAAGACAGCCCTGTCCCCTAAAAAGGAATTATGTTTCAGTGTTTCCCTACCATAATTAAATTTCTTGACTTGCAGTAATTCCATGTCATACGGAAACCGTATCCCTGCACTTACCACCCAAAAAACCTCAAATTGTTTCAAGTGCATCAATAACCATTAGGAATGGTCTGTTGAATATTTCAGTTTTATATATTTAAACATATAATACATCTGGTTGTTACAGCGGGGCATGGTGTACGCATAAAGTAGGCAGGAAAAGGAATGACGATCCACTTGCGGCCCCAAGACAAAAACAAAAGTAGAGATGGCAATTTCGGTACCCAGGATCGATCCGTCTCGATACGGAGTTTACGAAACGTTTCGAAACATCAGTCACGTGACCGCCGTATCATTGTTCACGGCAAGAGAAAAAATCTATAAAAACCCCGGAATCCGTGTGTGTTGGGTGTTTGTGGCGTTGTTGGTTTGAGCGAGTAGTTTGGCGATTATTATTATTCCTATAGCCTGCTCAACATACACAAACCTAGACAGTATTCTAACCTCAGTATTTTTTTTGCACCCCACATTCTAAATATCTCACTGCATTTTTTGCGCTATTAGTACTGTAAATATTAAATTAATATCTCTTAAAACTTGCAAATACCAACAATTTCTAATAATGTTACTCTTTTAAATCTGTGTACTTTCTATATGTTTATGTAAAGTTGGGAGGAACACGAGTCTAAGAATTTCATTGCGGGTAATGATGCTACATTGTTATCTGTATATGACAATAAAACTTGAAACTTGAAACTGAAACTCAGTAGCTAATTAATTACTATTCACACTCAATACTCGGATGGTATGGTACAGAAATAATGTTTTAACAATACACCATGGGAACAAATAATCTCTATAAATGATATGAGACCCAATTTAGGTTTTTATTGACTGTATTGACTGGGGAAATTCTGCTGCATACAAACATGCAAATAATGCAGATAATGCCAAATATACAAGGTACAAATTAAGACTGTACACATATGGTGCGAGCAAAGTAAACATACTGCAGCAGATTTAAAAAGTACATAGTACACAAATGGATGTAAAATCTTGAGGA
>JAODKC010000038.1:2780733-2810467 GCA_026777985.1 Mormyrops attenuatus
TTGTTATCTGTGTGGAGGTGTGTGTATGTGTGGGATCACTAACCCCCCTTTGGTGCCTAGGCAAACGAGTACCTCTCATACCAGGCTAGGCCTCACCTCTGGCAACCTGGAATCTTGGCTCTGTCATATGCGCGTGTGTGTGATCCTACACATGCTTTAATGGAAACACATCCTATTTGCAATTTCATTTTGCCAGCTTATAGAAAATTTGCACAGAAATTTAATGGAAACATAGCTACAAAGTCAGTTGTCATTGCCTTCCTCTTCTTTCTTTAATCAGTTATATTCAATGTCAGTTTATTCGCCCCTGAAGCTCCACTAGTAGGGCCCGGCGCTTCTGGTTCATTCGTCTGTGGCACCCAGCATGCCAGTCGAGAAAGAGGATGAGCCACCTTTGTCAAGTGAAGGACCATCTTTCTGATGCACCCTACTAGACAGTTAGGGGTAATAGGAGGCACTGATTACCTTTCCTGTCTAAAATGAAAACAGCTTAATTTTCTGTGGGAAAGTGCTTTGGACAAGCTCCTGTGGCAGCCACTCAGTGGCCACTGTTAGGTACCCCTTGCTGGTACCGGGTTTGGCTCCCTTTTGCTTTCAGAACTGCCTTATTTCTTTGTAGCATAGACTCAACAAAACCTGGAACATTCCTCAGAGACTTTGGTCCGTGTTAATATGATAGCATCATGCAGTTGCTGCAGATTTGTCGATTGCAGCTATGGCCAGCAGGTCGGTGGAAAGTTACTCAACAGGATGGGCTGGTACAGTAACATGAAATACGTGTTACATACACCGATTTCTAATGAAAGTGCACAATTTTTCAACAAGGTTATTTGAGGCACGATAGAGCCTTTGATAATATAGCACAGTAGCTGAAATCCCTGTTTTATGTGAGGATTCAAATTTCCTTTACTCGGTAGTTTATATTAGTATATGACGATTGATTGTACAATATATATAAAAGTTTAATTCCTTTTTGCACTATGTGGTACTTGAAAGCACTGACATAATCTCTCAGACAATCAACTTTGATCTTGTTGTTAGCAAAGAAGGATGCAGCTTATGTAGTAGGTAGCAAGTGGAACCGTTTACCGTAATTCAAAAACATTATTCTTCTGTGGTTTCAGCCAGACAAAACGAACACAGTATTCATTCTCAGGGAGGTGCGTACGTAAACTAAACACTTTACAACCACAGATTCTGAAAATACATTTATATCTTACCGACAATACAATCTCAGATTCTTAGCAGATTTTGTCAACTGCTCTTTTCTCAGCCCAGCTAGGAAGCTGTATAGTGTTTCTGCTTGTTCTGCTTCTACACTGGTGTGAAGTGAACTCACCAGTTCTGCAAACATGTGGCTTGACCCAGCCTTGACTCCATAATTGCAGGGCTGCTGATGAGAAGGCTGATGTATTAGCTTTGCTTATCTGATCACAGCAGGATCCAGTTATCTTGTATTATCTTTAAAAAAGAAAAAAAAACAACAGATAATCCCGCTACAACATCAGAGGCACAGAAACACCTAAACATGTACGTGTCAATGTTACTTTCTGTTTGTTTAGCAGACAGTTTTATCCAAAGTGACACACATTTCACAAAGCAGGGTCTGATAATCCTGGGTTAAGGGCCACGCTCAGGGGCCCAACAGTGAAATCACTCTGCCAACCCTGGCATTTGAAGCAGTGACCCTCTTATTACAGGAAGAGCAGCCTAACGCACTGAACCACACACCATCCCCACTTAGCATTGTTAATCCTCTTTGTGAATTATTAGGAAGGCAAATCAAGCAACTTACAATTGGCTCACTGATTTAAATAAGCCAAAATCATGAAGACACAAGAAACAGTGCTTCCAGCCTCTCTTCCAGCACACATTGCACTTCATTGCAGGTGAGTAGAAAGGTTGTTTCCTGGACCTTGCCTCTGTCCCGAAATATCCATGCCTTCCCCCTTTTGCATAGTACAGCATGGTAGTATTTTACTTGAGGGGGCACAAGTAATATACAATCTTACTTAATGTATTAATTAACCAGAAACTAAGTGTTAGTTACATACTGACCCAATGTTCGTTCATCATTAATCAGTTATAATGGTTCATGTATTTCATGCAGTTACTGTATTTGTTCATGATTTATACTTGAGGAGTAATTGAGTTACTAAGTTCCTTGTGCTCCTTCAAGTGAAGTGTTACCATACAAAGATTTTGCACCTAAATCTCTTGCTATAAAGCAGCAGACTGGCTCAGTCCTTTCTCCTTTTCTTTTATACATGAAGTTCATATTATTAAAGGTAACAGACTTACAGAGGCGCTCCACTCAATCACACACTAATCAGAGCAAAGCAGAGCCATCAGGCTCAGTTTCCATCATGTTGACTAAACAAATTGGTCCAGCTTACTCTCAGCTCATTAATGCGGTACTGTTGGCCGGATTTCTGCCAGACTGCAGGTGGATTTGAGTACTCATCTCTCTCCTGCAGTACGTGATGTGAAACAGAGTAGGGCCTAAACAGCACACAGCTCAGAGAATGTGTGTTGACTTTCAGTGCTATACTGGGCATTGACCAGCAGTCAAAGGTGAGATTCTGCCAAATAAATGAGGCAGTGACACAAGAGTTAAAGCTCTGTGGGACTTATGAGAGAGTACTGGTGCAGAGACTGTGACTGGAGCACACAGTAGATCGAAACTGATCTGCCTTCTTTCCTGTTTATCATCGTTTCAGTGGGTGTGTACTTACTCTTACCAAACATCACTTCACAAGAAATAGGCTACAGCATAATATATATTCTCATCCCCAACAGAGCAATAATGTAAGTATTTCTTTTCTCCTGAACTAGATCTAAATTGCTTGTTTGCAGGTACTGTAGTTCAAAATAATCTTTATCAGTGAGTTAACTGTGGTATTTCTAATGCTAATTATAGAGAATTCATGCGATCGCTATATTTGTTCATGATATATTTGTTAATGGATGCACTAACAATAAGTAAAAGACCGATAAAACGCTAACATGAGATTACATGCAGTATTTGGCAAAAGTTTTGTTAAAAATTCTCTGACGGTTATTTACTGTAACATGTAACGTTTTGTGTCGGCTTTTCCTTCTACTTCCAGAGGATGAAGCTGATACAGTTGCTGCTTCTGTTCAGTTCTACGCTGGGTAATCTTGAGAAGTTGAATACTTTATATTCAGTTACAGGCTTCATTTCATTTCTATACTTTATATTTCAATACTTTTTCATTTTTTATGGGAAAATATTTGACTGGAGAATTGGTGAAAATCAGGTCCTATTGACAAGGTGGCTACATTAGCAACCAGCAAAAATGGGTAACACTTTAACAATTAACTGCACCTTCATAATGCCTTTATAATGCATTCATAAGCAGCATGTAAGTATACCTTAACATACCATAACAGCTTAAATGTACATTAATAATAAATATTATACAGTTATACGATTAATATGTTTGTTATCATCATTATTACTGTACTATGAATGCATAATGGATGCATTATAAAGGTGCAGTGAATGTAAAGCGTCATCCAAAAATGTTAAATCTTAAATCTGTTAAGAATTGTAATTCCTTTAACAAAAGGCCTCATTCATGATGGTAGAAGTATGTTAGGGTTAGGGACAGAGGTGGCTGGTCCACAGAAGTAGAGAAGGTAGTAAGAACCTCCTCTATTTTTGAGATCAAATTATGAAACAAGAAACTCAGTAAAACTGTCTTGTCTTTCAAAAACACGTTTTCTCACTTCTATGGGAAAATTCACTATTGTGATATTCTAAAATGTACTACCTCCTCAATTTTTTTGCCACCAGCTGCCATTGCTTACTGTACTAAATGCAGTCACTCAATTTGCAGACTCAGCTGCAGTATTTCTTAAAGTCAGTGTCATCGAGGGAGAGGCTGTTCGTCTGCCTCCCTACAATCTGTCAAAGGACACAGAATGCATCTGGCACAAAAATGAAACGCTGATCGGCTCCGCCGCAGAGCAGCGAGTGTTCTGCCGAGCAGGGTATCTCTACTTCCTGCCAGTTCTTCATAATGACTCTGGAGTATACCGGTAATGTGACGCTGCCGCATCATTTAGCCATGTACATCTTAGCGAGGCATCTCATTACATAATATAGCTAAATGCAGTGATAAATATCTCGCGTCTGGAGAGGCAGTCTGAAATGGGTGGCTGGATTTGTATAGTTGCACATTCACTACTGGTCTTCTGCTCCAAGTTATTCCAAATGTAAATTTATTTCCCACTAGCGATAACAATTCAGTTGTTATTGTGGATTTCTGCTCTAACTGAGAACTGAACTGACTGGGTCATGAGTCATTAGTGACAGTGATAAATCTTCTTGTAAGGCTTATACCGTGACTTTTTTTTCTTTTTTCGTGGGTCTATTATAGCAACAAAGGGTAAATAAAGGTTTTTTTTCTGCCGATAGCTGCTTTAGTGGGTTTAATTAAACACAAGACTAGTGATACTGCAAATCATAACCATTATCAAACATATGTAGAATATCAATGATACAGAAGGTAAAGTGTCTAATTATAGTCTTTGTTCCTCAAGGCTCACTTGATGCCAAATCGAAATCCCGTAAAAAGAAGGGAAAACTTGTGTCCAGAGAAAACATAGTCCAGTCCCAAAAAGTCCCAGAAATGCAAGATATGCAGGATCCCTGTTAGGAACCTTAGAGATAAGTTCCTGTCTGTATCCATATCAACATTGCAGTTCCAGTTATTCAACTTCCCAAATCCCTTTGGGCTTGTTTCCTCAGATGGTGCACAAAAATCAAGTGGGCCTATAAGCAGCACCTTTCCTGCTCCATTTACGAGTACTCCACCCTCCTACCTCCTCACCAAACAACCAAAAAACTCTTGTTTTCTTTTCCCTCCAAAATAAATTCCACCCCTCCACCTTGGACCTGTCCTCCCACAGATAATCCAGTCAGCCTAGTGGTTGCCAAAAAAATGACAGGTGACAGTAAAGGAAAACATGCACTACACCAGTGAAAATATTATGGTTTAGTATTTCTCTCCATAAAAATGCATTTGAGATAAAATAGGACAGCTTGTTTGATGGGTGTATGTGAGTGCAATTCAGTTTTATTGCTGTGTTATTTCTATAGAAAACATTGACATTAAGTTATATCGGATTGCTAAAATAAGCCTGTTTTTGTTATTTGAGGCAAACAATCAACCAAAGTGGTCAATTAGACATAACAGTCCAGGTCTACGATGCGAAACCTTTCAATCGAGCCCTCCTGTATTCGTGTGTACCTGGGTCACCTACCGGTATTCCCAGTGTCAGATGCCCTAGTGGAGTATGGATGTTATGTCAGGATGTCAGAGGAAATGTCACATGGTATAAGGTATGTGCAGAGAACAATCATATCTTTTTAGCAAACATTAATTCAGGGTAACTTATTCACCTTTTTGAAAATCATTTTGACAATCATGCATTTTTAAACTCTTAATTGTACAAGGGTACAATAGTGAGATTCTACTTCATATTGGTAACCTTTGGGTCACAAGTCCAATTCTTTGACTATTTAATTTCACTGCATAATCAGTAATGTCCCCTGAAAGACCCTTGTCTCCAGAGCTAAACTTGCACATGATATCTTCTCCGCCTTCATTAACCGTAAAGAGCTACTCCAGCCCAGCTCCATCTTAGAGACACCTTCACACATCTTTTGTCTTTTCAGGATTTTATACACAAACCAAAGAGGTCGAAGGAATATTTTCGGATTTTTAACGTTTCTAAAGAGCAAGAAGGGATCTATACCTGTAGGTGCACATGGAAGCACATGAATAAGACATTCATTACATCTGCATCCAGGGAGTTCAGAATTGAAGGTGGGGTTTTGTTATCGCTGATTTTCCCAAATTACATATTTATTCAGAGAGACTACAGTAGCCAGCAAATGTCCATTTTATTCATTTGTATTTCTCAGAGGTACAGCAGCAGGGAGCTGGGAGTGTGAGCTTTTGGCTGACAATCCTACGCCAAGTAATTAATAATAATTAAATAATTTAGTGATCAGTTGTCATTGTTGACACACCACAGCACACAGTGCACAACAACGAAATATGTCCTCTGCATTTAACTCATATGTAACGTTGTGACATAGCAGGGGGCAGCTAATTCAGCGTCCAGGGAGCAGTGCTTGGGGTAATTCAGTGCTCAGGGTACCTCAGTGCTGCCTTGCTGGTCGGGGATTCGAACCTTCAGTCTTTCAATTACAAGTGCATTTGTAATTGAAAAACAATCAAAAATGAGGAAACATTTAACTGCAAGCACATTTCCCGACACAAGAGAGACAAGTTGAAGTGTCATTGAAATAAAGCCAATTTCAAAAATCAGATGTATCTCACAATGGCCAGTCCATAAATGCTTGCTGTTTTATCTGTAACCATCTCTTGTTTTGCACTTGGGTTTACCCAGGCCCAGGTCCTCTCACCTATCCTCCATCTTTCAGATTTCCCACCAATGGCACAGTTGAGACTGGAGAGTTAGGTAAGTGTGGTTACAGTAATCCATCCACGTTAGCAAGCAGGTTTAACAGAGTCGTGCCTAGTGGATCAAACAATGATTTCAGGGAGCCTTATTAACTGAGCTGAAATGGTATTTTTACCTCTGAATTGTGAAACTATGAATCTAATGTCTGTTCACTATCCAGGGTCTCCAAAGAAGATGGTCTGTAAAGTCTCCTTTGGGTACTGCCAGGAACACTGTGAGGTTTCGTGGAAGAATGGGACCGATCCTGAGAAGCACATGTGGGACAAGGACAAAACTGCCAACTGTACGAACAGCAGGTTCATTATGGAAACGAGCAGGTAGGGTCAAATTAATGTCTACATTTAAAACATAAATGTGACTACCAGGTAGAATGGGGAAAAAGAGGACAGTATTTGTGTTCTTGTGTGCCTGTTTTACGTCATCTTCCATCGCTGAAGACCAGCTCCAATACTAAGAACAGATGTACAGAGGACGGTAAAAATCCCCGAATGTCATTCTTGCCCAGCCTTAAGTATCAAGGATGCATCAGATGCATCCTTGCCAGACAAGAACAATCCCATGATTCATTACGTCCCAAGTTAATTCTTGTGAGGCAAGTAGCAAGACCAGTCTTGGCAAGACTGCAAGTTCGATCTTTGCATTCTCCGTATTGAGAAGCAAACTTGGCACATGATGACTAAATACGATGGACCTTCCTTTTTTGTAACTCCACTGATGTGCCATGTGAATTTTCACAGCTGGACTATATTTCAACATCTGCTTTCCTAAATGCCAATTAAGAGAGATTGTCAGAAAGCAATGAAAACACAGTGGCTGTACTTCATTCTGTGTTATTTGCTTTAAGGGAGAAAGAGAATGACATGCATATTTACAAGGCTGTTTTGACCATCTGTAAAGTGACCATGGACGACTTCCAAACTGAGTTTTGGTGTGTCGCGAGGACACTTAGCCGATGGGAGTTTGTGACGGTGACCTTGACAAGCAGCGGTGAGAGGACAGCTACACACCAGCATTCTCATACCTAATGTAATTGCCTAGTGTATTTGACATCAATGGGGAGAGCAAGAACAGGAATGAGAGTTATGGGACTAGAATGCGCTCAATTTTGAGAAAGCCTAAAGACAGGCCTGTAAATGTTATTTTTCTTCATAAAGCAGAACTAGCAAAATTCATTTTAAGTAGCTACTGCAGTGAACGGTGGTTTTCAGTTCTCATTCTGCCTTTATAGGTCTTGTGATGAGTGGTATGAGCTACATTACTAACTAGCTTGCTCCATAATTGCTGCCTTAATTGTCATGTGGAAAATTTTATGTGTCCCCATAAGAGTTGGGACATTACAATCACTGCAACTGACAACTGTTAACTGAACATGTGGTTTATTTATTAGCCTGGGTAAAGACAAAGAAACATGAATCGGTACATGCTCTGTTGCTCCATTTTTTTCCACATACTCTTACACAGCTGACCTTGTAATATACATATGCACAACCTTTTCTGCCCTAAGTATACTCAGATGCATCCTGAATATCTGAGGCACTGGTGGTAGAATCTAGCAAATGCTATATCCTTCAGTGCTCATATATGGCATTTTGTTAACCAATGGTTCTGACTGGAATCACAGCATACGCCTGTGTTCTATCTTACAGAGACAACGTACAAACACTTGATAGTACACCTGAGCATTATGGCGGTCCTGATCCTGACTACTGTAGCTTTCAGGGTCTTCATGATAGACCTGGCTCTTATATTTCGAGATGTTTTTAAGATGCATAGCCGTAAAAAAGGTGAGTAGGAAATTACATTCAAATGACAATTTTTGCAGCTATAACAGACAATTCCCCTTTGCGGCTATAACACCTGCCACTCTTCTGGGAAGGTTTTCCACAAGATTTTGGAGTATGTCTGTGGGAACATTTGCACATTCATCCAAAAGAGCATTTGTGAGCTCAGGCATTGATGTTGGATGTGAAGGCCTGGCTTACAATCTCCGTTCTAGTTCATCCCAAAGGATGGGGTTGAGGTCAGGGCTCTGTGCAGGCCAGTCAAGTTCTTCCACACCAACCATGTCTTTATGGACTTTGCCTTGTGCACTAGGGCACAGTCATGCTGGAACAGAACAGGACCTTCTCAAAACTGTTTCCACAAAGTTGGAAGCATAGAATTGTCCAAAATGTCTTAGTATGCTGAAGCATTAAGAGTTCCTTTCACTGGAACTAAGGGGCCAAGCCCATCCCATCCCATCCGCCAAACCCAGACTCAGACTGCCAGACAGAGAAGTGTGATTCATCCTGCCACACATCACATTTCCACTGCTCCAGAGTGCATTGTTGGTGTGCTTTACACCACTCCATCTGAGAGAGCGTTGGTGAGCCTCAGCACTCGGCGACCCCACTCTGCTACTTTAGATGGTCTGGCACTTCATGGCTGATTTCTATTGTCCCTAAACATGTCCACTTTGCAATAATACCACTTACAATTGGCCGTGGAATATCCAGCAGGAAAGAATTTCACAAACTGACTTAATGCAAAGGTTGCATCCTATGACAGTACCATGCTTGAATTCACAGAGCTCTTCAGAACAAACCATTCTTTCAGAAATGTTTGTAAACTTCCCCAGTAATCTCAGAGAAGTGAGACAACAGCAGATCAATTTTTTGGCTTTTTGAACAATGTAAAGATTTAAAAATCTATTTTTCCAAAAGAAGAGATTGAAAAGTAGGCAGAGACCCATAGAATTAATTTTTAAATATGCAAAATTTACCAAGCAAAATTAAGAAGTTAACAATATACTTCAAACAAATGGTAACATCATCAAAATAAAAATATATCTAATAATCTTTTAAGGTAAAAGTATACTGTATGAGTGATTATTGAAACTGAAGATATGAATGAATGAACATTACATTTACAGTATATAGCACTTTTCAAGACACTCAAAGCCCTTTACAGAATCAATGGCGAGCCACTTCAACCATGACCACAGTGTAGCCCCCACCTGGGTGATGCAACGGTAGCCATTCTGCACCAGTATACCTCCCACACAATAGCTAAGGTGGTGAAGAAGCAGGAGAGAATTAATCAATTAAATACAGGGGTGATTACAATAGGAGGCCAGATTTGAAAGGCTATAGTGGGCAATTTAGCCTGGGCATCAGGGTACCACCCCTACTCATTCAAAGAATGCCCAGGGATCTTTTATGACCTCAGAGAGTCAGGACCTCAGTTTTACCTCTCATCCAAAGGACGGCACCATTTTTAGAGCACAGTGTCCCCATCACTGCACTGGGGCATTGGGATCCACACAGACCACACAATGGGCTTCCCTATCACTGTACTGGAGCATTTGGGTCCACACAGACCACAGGATGGGCTAACCTGTTGGCCACACCAACACTTCTTCCAGTAGCAACTCAGCTTTCCTAGTTGATCTCCCATTCAAGTACTGGCCAGGCCCAAACCTGCTTAGCTTCAGTCGGATTACCTAGCCCAGGGGTGGGCAATCTTATCCAAAAAGGGCTGTTGTGTATGCGGATTTTTGCTACAATTCCCTAATTATATTACTAATTAGAGGACTGATTGGCTACAGAGTCCTCACACCTGGGTTCCAACAGCTGACCTAAAGGTTATCCCAAAAAACTACATGCACACCATCCTTTGGCGGATAACATTGTCCACCCCTGACCTAGTCTGAACTGCTGGTGGTATGGCTGCTTTCATTCACTCATTCATTCATTCATCCATCCATCCATCCATCACCGTAACCGCTTAATCCCAACTGGGGTCAGTGGATAGTGGGAGGAAACCGGAGCCCCCGGAGGAAGCCCACACGAACACGGGGAGAGCATGTGAACTCCCTCATTCATTCATTCAAGATATAATTAGCAAAGTTTTACCTGTTTCTGTCTTGACTTGCCTGAATGTTGCTTTCAGACGGAAAGGTGTATGACGCCTTTGTCATGTATCAGACACACAACATGGAAAGGACAGCTGAGGAGAGAATCGCTCATTTTGTTTCCACTGTTCTGCCTGATGTACTTGAGCAAAAGTACGGTTACAGCCTTTTCATCTGTGGAAGGGACGACCTGCCAGGAGAAGGTACATACAAAATAACCTTCTGACTTTAAATGTATTTGTCGGACATCTGCCTTTCTTGAACATATGTACATGGTACCAAGTGGCCAAGGAGCTTTTGATCCAAGTACAAGAATTGGACTTTTATCCTTTAGAAAGGGTTGAAATTGCCACAGCAAATATTCAGTGTACTAATTATTTAAATTTGTAGCCTCTTTGTGCTGCTGGGGTGAAAAAATGTCTTCTCAGCAAATATCATAAGCTTATTTATTTAAAGCCTGGTGCCTTAACCATTGAACTTCCATTTTTTTGACCCACCAGACTGTGTGGAGATGGTGCAGAGCCGTGTGAAGCTGAGCCGGAGGCTGATGGTGCTCCTAACCCCAGCTTGCACTGGTCAAGATGGCGCATCTGCACCAGTGGCTGAAGATGCTACCTACCAGTTGGCTCTGCATCAGGCACTAGTCCAGGAGGAGCTGAAGATCATGATGATCGAGTTGGAGAGGATGGACGGATATTGCCACTTGCCCCAAGCCCTGCAGTACCTCGCCCGCAAAACCACACCTCTGCGTTGGGAGGAAACAGGCTGCAGCTCCGGAAGGTTCTGGAAGCATGTGCGGTACCAGATGCCTCCAGCACCTATACACCTGTCATATTATTCCTGCATGAGGAAACTACAGCCAGAGATTCAAACACCACTGAACATTTACCACTGAATGTTTAAGGGTATGATGATGAGTTCTCTTCAGTCCACAGCAAATTCATATATATATAGATGCGCACACACACACACACACACACCTGTTGTTATGTGCTGTAAGTTTCCCAGGGACGTGCTCGAGTTTTTGCATCAGCTCCGACTACAGTCCACTGCTCGGCATCCATCTCCTCAGCCCGTCCTCTGCTCCGCCTCCAGAATCCCGTCCATGGCATTCCCAGAGTTGGAAAGGATGCCGTCCAGCCATCCCGACAGCTTTTGCTCATTGATTATGTTATTGCGTGCCTTTGTGACCTGTATATTTTCTGGTTTTTGATTCTCTACCACGCTCTTTTTGTACCTTTGCTGTGGTTGATTTTCGATCTGCCCGCTCGGTTCTTTGGTTTACGTCTTCGCTCGCCCCCTCGGACACGCGATTCGGCTTGTGTGCCTGTTCTGCGTGTGTGATGATATTGGTGCGTAGGGAGTGACCGCCATTTTGTTTCGCGAGTGTGTGTTCGATTCTGTTTATTTGGTTAGGGAGTCAATTGGAGTGTTTGTCTTTTAAATTCCTTTTCTTTTGCACTTAGTGGAGATTAGCTGTAGGTCGCTTGGTAGTTGCAGAATTTATTTTGACCATGGTCACTATCGAAGTCTTTTGCACCGAGTTACTTGTTCAGTGTCAGTATTTATGTGTGTGTGTGTGTGTGTGTGAATAAAACATATAAATACAAAAAATCCCTTTGTCCACTGGTGTTCCCTTGTTCCTGTTATCCTGTTTGTCCTTTTATCCACTTCCCCTTTCCCTTTAATACTGTTACACTCCAACCCTATACTGGAGCTTGTAACACTATATGTATGCTATGTATCAGTCATCCCTGTATGCACTTCTGCCTGCCTAACTGCTGGAAATCTGACTTGCTTGTGTCCTGGACCTACATGTGGAGTGCAATTGTTTTGATTGAGCAAAAAGAATTTGCTGTATGTGCTCTCACTGTAGCATTTTTCAATTGTCAGAATTATTCATCATTTCACATTAAATGTCTATTGTCCAGAATGTAGTCAAACTTCATTGTCTCAAATTGGATAAATGCAGTTGCATGCATACAGTCATGTGCAAAAAAAAAGAAAGAGTACAACCGTTTGCAGTTCTATGGTTTTACATATCAGGATATAATAAAAAAATGATCAAATGGTCCTTACCAGGTTCTAAAATTATTTAAATGTAACCTTAAGTGTAAATCAGCACACAAATTCCACTGTCTTTATTTAACAAAACTGAAGCCAAAATGGAGAAGCCATTTATGAAAAAGACACCTCATGGGTGTCATTAGGTTTTTAGGTTAGGTATTTCAGCCCCCATACCAATCATACTTCAATAAAAACAAGAGTCAAGCCCCAGCTAAACTTGATTTAGCCCCTGATCTTTTCAATAGCTATGAACTCCCCTGGTATACCCCATGATTCAATAGGTTGTAGAACCACTTTTAGTGGCAATAACGTGAAGTAATCGTTTTCTGTGTGACTTTCAGTCTCTCACATTGTTGTGGAGGAATTTTGGCCCACTCTTCTTTGCAGCATTGCTTCAGTTCATGGAGGTTTGTGGGCGTTTGTTTATGCACAGGTCTGTTAATGTCCCGTTGTAGCATTTCAATTAGGTTGGGGTCTGGACTATGACTAGACCTTTGCAATATTTTGATTCTTTTTTTCAGCCATTCTGTAATAGATTTGCTGGTGATTTTGGCATCATTGTTCTGTTGCATGACCCATTTTTGGCCAAGCTTCAGCTGTCAGACAGATGGCCTCACATTTGACTCTACAATACTTTGTATTTTGAGGAGTTCATGGTCGACTCAATGACTGCAAGGTGCTCAGGTCCTGTGGTTGCAAAACAAACCCAAATCATCACCCCTCCACCACGTGCTTGACGGTTCTTATGAGGTGCTCGTGCTGATATTCTCTGTGATTGGTTTTTGCCAAACGTGACACTGCACGTCCATTATGGTGAACCATCTCCACTTTGGTCTCATCTGTCCAAAGGACATTGTTCCAGAAGTCTTGTGGTTTGTTCAAATGTACCTTTGCAAACCTAAGGCTACGTTCACACTGCAGGCCTTAATGCTCAATTCTGATTTTCTGCTCAGATCGGATTTTTTGTTTGCCTGTTCACATTACTCTTTTTAATATGGGCAATATCAGATTTCAATGTGAACGGTTCACTATACTGAGCTGGCCCGCGTGTGCATAAAACAACAAAGATGCAATGACGCGCATGCGCAACAACAAAGACGTCACTTTATTGATGCAGGAAAACTGCCCGGTTACGATATGAGCCTTCCAGTTTTGCCTGAACAGATTTATCTCTCAAATACTTATTAAATCCAGCACATCACCGTCCCTCCACTGGCCAACTTCTGTGCTCTCCTCCATGTTTGGCACTCTGACGGAGTAACGTTGATGTCGGACAGAATTTTCTTGTCCGAGTTGCCCATGTGTCGTCATTTCAACGTGGCGGCTTACAGAGTCAACAGTAATTATATTTTATACATATTTAAAAATGTTTATTTTGTTAAATGTATTAATAGTTATAAATGTAATTGCACGTGGCCTACTTTATCATGACTGTAAACAGTATCCTAGCATGCAATATCAGATTTTTTATCAGACTTGTTAGTGTCTTTTGTTTGTAGTTTGTTTGCCTCTCGAAAAAAGAATATCGCTATGAATGTACTAAAATATTTGATGAGTTTTTAATGTGGTTTGACTAGTTCGTGTTTCTTGTGTCAGGCACGCCTGGAAAGTAAAGGGGCCAGGGCCGTGTGGGATGCTATCCTACGGGTCGCGAGGGTTCTTAAAGGGGCAGCACCGCCTTTTACGGCGCCTACCCTGGTGGCCGTACAGTACTTGATGTCCCTGTCCAGCCTGCCCAGTCTGACCCGCCTGTGCTGTATGACCTGCTGGACCAGGAGGCTGACGCACCGCCCTCTGAGGCACCCCTGCAGTCGCTGTCACTCAGCGAGACCTCGGCTGTGCCCACGCCTCCGGCTTCAACGGAGACTCCTGCTCCGCCTCCTGCTCCACCCATCTCCGCTCCACCCGAGGCTCTGGCTCCTTCCATGCTGGAGGTCCCTGTCCCCGAGGAGTTCCTGGACTGTGTGACCCTCTCTCCTCCTCCTTTGGAGGAGGGAGAGGAGGAACCGGAATGGGACCCCTCGGGGATCTACCTGCTTGCTGCTACTTTGCCTGTCTCGTCAGCGCCACCCGTTCTGCCTGCCCAGGTTGTGCGGGAGGCACCTGATCTGCCTGCAGCTTCGCTCCCTGCGGTCCCGGTGCCTCCAGCGACGTCCGCTGAGGTCCCTGAGGCGCCTCCTGCTCCGCCCGAGGCGGCTCCCGCTCTTGATCCACCCGAGGACCCTGGTGAGGTGTCTGCGGAGACCCTTGCTGTACCGCCACCCAGCTGGGTCCCAGTCCCGGCAACGGGCACGCCGCCCCCCGAGACACCCTTGCAGAATACGCCCACAGCCTGCCTGCCCGAGGCGGCTCCTGCTGCGGCCCCGCCTCCTGTTTCGCCCAGGGCGGCTCCTGCTGCAGCCCCGCCTCCTGCTCCGCCCGAGGCGGCTCCCACTGCGGTTTCGCCCGCGGCCCGCTTGTCGTCTGTGGCCTCGCCCGCCGCCCACCTGCCTGTCCTGCCTGACCCGCCCGTCCTGCCTTACTCGCCTGTCCTGCCTGTCTCACCCGCGGCTCCACCCGAGGTCGGGCCTCTGCCCGAGGCTCCTGGGGCCCTAGCTTTGCCCGTCTCTGTTATGCCCGTACAGGTGTCGCCCGCTGCAGCACTCGCTGGCCTAGCCCCGCCTGCTGCTCCTCCCGAGGACCCAGGTGTGGGACCTGCGGAGGTCCCGGAGGCACCCGCAGCTCGCCTGCCAGCTGCTGACGCTCCACCTGAGGCGGCTTCTGCTGCGGCCCCGCCTCAGCCTGCTGCCGCAGCTACGCCCGCAGCCCGCCTGCCTGCTGCCGCAGCTACGCCCACTGTCCCGGCTCTGCCCGCAGCTACGCCCGAGGCTCCTGCTACGGACTCCCCGGCTCCGCCCGTCCTGTCTGTCTCGCTGGCTCCACCCGTCTTGCTTGTCTTGCCTGTCCCGGCCGTTGGCACTCCAGCCCCTGTGGCCGATGTCCCGGCTCCGCCTGCAGCTACGCCCGCTGTCCCAGCTCCACCTGCAGCTACGCCCACTGTCCCGGCTCCGTCCGCAGCGCCCGAGGCTCCTAGGCCTCCGCCTCTGCCCGAGGTCCCGGCTGCGCCACTGCCTCCTGCTCCACCCGTCTCTGATCTGCCCGAGGCTCTTAGGCCTCCACCTCCAGCTCCGCCCGAGGCTCCTAGGCCTCCACCTCCAGCTCCGCCTGAGGCTCCTAGGCCTCCGCCTGCCGCTGCTATGCCCGAGGACGCTGCGCCTCCACCGCCTGCCGCTGCTCCGCTCGAGGATGCTGCGCTGCCTCCTGCTCTGCCCAAGGCCCCTGCCACGCCTCCTGCTCCGCCCGAGGCCCCGGCTCCAGCTCAACCTGGCCCTGAATTCATCTCGGTTGCTGCGTCATCGACCTCTGGGGTTCCTGCTGTCCCTGCGGCTCCGCCTGTTCCTGCTCAGCCCCTGCAAGTCATCGCGTCACCTGAGCCCGGAACCCGCTTGCCAGCTGCTGCCACGCCAGTACCTGGGGCTGCCTCCACACCCCACGCACTGGTAGCTCACCCCTTTTTGGGGATGCGCCTGTCTCGTCTGCCTCTTCCCTTGAGGCGTGCCCGGTGTGCACGCCTTTGGGGGGGGTTCTGTCACAACCGATGAAGCCAAGAGGACGACATTATCCGCAAAAAACAGCGACGTTATCCTGAGGCCACCAAACTGGACACCCTCAACACCCTGGCTGCACCTAGAAATCCTGTCCATAAATATTATAAACAGGACCGATGACAAAGGGCAGCCCTGACGGAGCCCAACCCGCACTGGGAACACGTCTGACTTATTACCGGCAATGTGGACCAAGCTTCTGCTCCGTTCATACAGGGACCGAATCGCCCACTGTTGAACCCCATACTCCCGAAGCACCCCCCACAGAGCACCTCGGGGAACCCGGTGGTAAGCCTTTTCCAAGTTCACAAAACATGTAGACTGGATAGGCAAACTCCCAGGCCCCCTCCAGTACCCACGCAAGGGTATAAAGCTGGTCCAGTGTTTCACGGCCAGGACGAAAACCGCATTGTTTCTCCTGAATCCGAGATTCGCTTCCCCCTCCTGATACTCTGGATGGTTTGCCAGAACCTTTTCGAGGCTGACCGAAAGTCACTTTCCATGGCCTCACCATACTCCTCCCATGCCCGGGTTTTTGCTTCCGCAACCACCCGAGCCTGCGTTCCGCCTGGCCTGCCAGAACCCGTCAGCTGCCTCCGGAGACCCTCGGGTTAATAATTCCCGGTAGGCCAGCCCCCCACACCTCTGGTGTCCACCATCGGGTATGAGGGTTACCGCCACGACTGGCACCGACCACCCTGCAGCCACAGCTCTGTACGGTCATTTCCACAATGGAGGTCCGGAACAGTGTCCATTCAGACTCAATGTCCCCAACCTCCTCCGGTATGCAGTTGGAATTCTGCCGGAGGTGCGAGTTAAAGATCCGGCGAACAGGAGCCTCTGCCAGATGTTCCCAGCAGACCCTCACTATGCTCTTGGGCCTACCAGGTCTGATTGGCTTCCTCCCCTGCCAGCTGACCCAACTCACCACCAGGTGGTGATCAGTTGACAGCTCTGCCCCTCTCTTCACCCGAGTGTTCAAGACAGAAGGCCGCAGATCAGATGATACGATTATAAAATCGATCAACGACCTGTAGCCGCGGACATGTTTGTACCATGTCCACTTATGGACACCCTTATGCTTGAACATGGTGTTCGTTATGGACAAACCATGCATTGCACAGAAGTCCAATAACAGAACACCACTCGGGTTCAGATCAGGGAGTCCGTTCCTCCCAATCACCCAGTTCCAGGCCACACTGTCATTGCCATCATGAGTGTTGAAGTCCTCCAGAAAAACAATGGAATCCCCTCGTGGTGCGCTAATCAGCACACCAATCATGGAGTCCAAGAAGGAAGGCCAGGTACTCTGAACCGTCATTCGGCACATAAGCGCAGATGACAGTCAGAGTCCTCTCCCTGACCCGAAGGCGCAGGGAGACTGCCCTCTCGTGTACCGGAGTAAACTGTTAGTGCACCGAGCTGTGGGGCCACCAGTAGCTCCATCCCAGCCCAGCGTTGCTCACCTGCCGCAACTCGAGAAGAAAAGAGCATCCAGCCCCTCTCCAGGAGATTGGTTCCCACGCTATGTACCTGACTATATCTAGCCGGTATCTCTCAACCTCTTGCACAAGCTCAGGCTCCTTCCCCACCAGAGAGGTGACATTCCATGTCCCGAAAGCCAGTTTTGTCAGCCGGGGATCGGTCCACCAGGGCCTCCCTTGGCCGCCACCTGATGCACAATGCACCAAACCCTTGACATTCCCCTTGCGGGTGGTGGGCCCACCTGGGAACAGTCCAACGTACCTCTTTTGGGCTGGGCCCGGCTGGGCCCCACGGGCCAAGGCCCGGCCACCAGGCACTCGCCAAAGGGACCCCTCCCCCAGGCCTGGCTCCAGGGTGGGGCCCCAGTGACCCTAGTCCGGGCGAGGGAAATGAGACCTTGATAGAATTCTTTGTCATCAGGGGTTTTTCGGATTGCTCTTTGTCTGGCCCATCCCCTGCCTTGGGAGACCCTACCAGGGGCTATTGCCTCCGACAACATAGCCCCATGGGTCACTGAGGCACGCAAACCCCTCAACCATGATCAGGTGGCAATCCAAGGAGGAGATAAACTATACCTGATTTTATATATATATACAGTTGTGCTCATAAGTTTACATACCCTGGCAGAATTTATAATGTCTTAACCATTTTTCAGAGAATATGAATGATAACACAAAAACTTTTCTTTCACTCATAGTTAGTGGTTGGCTGAAGCCATTTATTGTCAAACAACTGTGTTTTCTCTTTTCAAATCATAATGACAACAGAAGCTACCCAAATGACCCTGATCAAAAGTTTACATACCCTGGTGATTTGGCCTGATAACATGCACACAACTTGACACAAACAGGTTTGAATGGCTATTAAAGGTAACCATCTTCACCTGTGATCTGTTTTCTTGTAATTAGTGGGTGTGTATAAAAGGTCAAAGAGTTTCTGGACTGGCAAATGCCACAAAGTATCCCACTTACAATATGCCAAACAGCACAGACAGAGGCCTCAAACCTTCTGGCACAAAGTCATTTGGACAAAAATGGAACTTTTTGGCCATAACCATAAACGCTACATTTGGAGAGGACTCAACCGGGCCTATGACGAAAGGTACACCATTCCTACTGTGGAACACGGTGGTGGATCGCTGATGTTTTGGGGATGTGTGAGCTACAAAGGCACAGGAAATTTGGTCAGAATTGCTGGCAAGATGAATGCAGTAAGTTATCAAAAAGTAGGTAAATTTGTACTCATCAGCCCGGAAGCTGCACATAGGACGTACTTGGGCATTCAAAACACAAGGCCAAGTTGACCTGTCATTGGCTACAGCAACATAAAGTGAAGGTTCTGGAGTGGCCATCTCAGTCTCCTGACCTCAATATCATTGAGCCGCTCTGGGGAGTCCTCAAACGTGCAGTTCATGCAAGACAGCCCAAGAATTTACAGGAACTGCAGGCTTTTTGCCAGGAAGAATGGGCAGCTTTACCATCTGAGAAGATAAAGAGCCTCATCCACAACTACCACAAAAGACTTCAAGCTGTCTTTGATGTTAAGGGGAGCAATACATGGTATTAAGAACTGGGGTATGCAAACTTTTGATCAGGGTCATTTTGATTTGAAAAGAGTAAACAGTTGTTTGACAATAAATGGCTTCAACCAACCACTAACCATGAGTGAAAGAAAAGTTTTTGTGTTATTCATATTCTCTGAAAAATGGTTAAGAAATCATAAATTCTGTCAGGGTATGTAAACTTATGAGCACAACTGTGTGTGTGTGTATATATGTATGTATGTATGTATGTGTGTATATATATATAGATAGATAGGTAGGTAGAGAGAGAGAGTAGGGTTTTTCAGTGGATGACCCCCCCCCCTATCCAGGACGAACAAAAATGTAAAGAATGGCGGCGTATGACTCCCCGTAAGATAGCTATGGGGGGGCGGTGGTTTATTCCTCACGTGAAATACCCTCATTTTTTCGCAAGGGGGAGCAAGTTAGGTGAGCTGGAGCACGCCGAGCTTCGGTCGCTGGGAGGTGACAGGCGGTCGGACGAGCGAGCCGGTTCTGTTTTCCTTTTTCCTCGTCGACCTTGTACAGCAAACAAATGAGTACAGTGACGTATAGGTAAATCCCCCAACATGCTGCCGCATATTCCTGGCGTGGCGACAGCTCCCAGATCCCCCGCTACCGTCATATGCTGGCTTCACGGACCGTCTCAATTTCACCAACACAGAAGGATTTGTTTACCGTAAGCGTTTAATTTGCTCCTAAGTAAATGACAACACACGCAACGTGAAGTATGCTGGACAAGTTTCGGAGTGTGCAGTTCTGTCTGCACAGCGGCGATGTCCGTCAGAATACAGGTAAATAGCCATGTGTTATATTTCAATTTTCTTTAACTGAGCAGTTTTCTGGAACTTTTACAATACATGTAGCTATACATTTATATTAGTAACGTGTGATGCAACAACCTTAGAGGGAAACTGGTAGTTTAAATAGATAAAACTATCTCTAAGTTAACGGTCTGTAGGGGGAGGTTTACGGTGCAATAACTTTAGATTAAAAGAAAATATTAGATTACTTGCAGTGCATATTCCTGCGCGTGCATACGTTTTTTTAGAAAGGCGCTCATCTCTTCTCTGCTTAAATAACAGAAACTGCGTGTGCTATCGCGTGTCATGAAAAACAGAGTCTGCAAGGTAAAGTTCTCCTATCTAGCAACACGTAGTGCTTGCTAGCGTGAAAACACGCAGGCTCGGTAAGAAAATGTCATTTTCTTGCGTTCACACCGTCAGGCCCTTGCTTGCCGTAAAACCGCCGGGCTCGAGTTGACAAGTGACCCGCGGATTAAAGAGTCCACCCCGGCTAATGCGTCTCCTGCACCACGGACCACCAGACGCAGGCTGACTACATTCATGTGAGTCCGTTTTAATGCACCTCTGTACTTTTTTTTTTTATTATTTTATTTTTAAATTGGCTGTGTTAAGACATCTAAAGCGAACGGCACGAAGCGAAGACAAGCCCGTAATTCCGACGCGGTTTCGTGCTGTGGACACATGTAGCGATACGTGATAATACAAAATGGTAACCGTGTAAGCCATTGCTGTAACAGTAATTATGGCGGAGGAAGGGGGTCGCGAAGGTTATGCTTGCTCCTCGCTGAATCGCTGCACCTGTTCAAAGAAGCATTGATGGCGGAATTTAAATAACAAGGCGGCTTTGTGGCGGATAATGAGGCGGCGCGCGTGCGGCGCTGTTCCGGGGGAGGGCACGGGGCGTCGGGAGCAGATGGCAATTACCAGATTGGATAACCGCCTTTGTGAAAGGTCCCGGAGCCGTTTGAAGGCCCTGCATTGTCCTTCCCCTATTGATAATTAGTAATAGTTAATTATAAGTGTAATGCCAGTTATGGTTAGAGGCCGATGCGGTGAGACACTAAAACCTAACGGTGATTTAGGCTTTCTCACTTGGAGTCAGGGTTTGTTTGGGTCTGACGCTGTATCGCATCACAACAGACCGAGGATGATTAAACTACAAACGCAACCGAACTTGGGGTGAGTTTCCCGAAGCCTTCTTAACGCTACGTCGTTCGTAAGTTCTGTGTTAAAAGATAGAACGACGTAGCATTAGGAAGGGTTCAGGAAACTCACCACAGTGGCCTGTACTACGAAGCGAGGTTACTGGCTTATCGGGGTGACTTGTCGGATTTAAGGTAGTCTGGGCAAAATGTAAGTGAACGAATATGAAGTCCATTTGAACTGTGGTACCTTAAATCCGACAAGTTACCCCGATAAGCCAGTAACCCCGCTTTGTAATACAGGCCACTGAACAACACAGGCTGTTGACGTACGCTGTTTCCCAGTTATATATGATTTTGTTCAGTGGTGTAGGGATGAGGGAATGTATTTTAATGCTGGCCTGAAAAATAAAGGCATTTTTTTAAAGTTTTCTTTAGTCATCCTTGTTTTATATTAATGAAGAAATGTAGGTCCTACTTGTGTTTTTGTTCACTGCCGATACCTGTAGCATTAAAAATTATGCACATTGTAGATCAGGGTAAGTACAGCTCATTTGTCGTAAAGTTGTTTTTAATTAGGTACTGTATGCTTAGGAAGTGCATGAAATACATACTAGTGACAAGGGAGTTAAACATAGGTACCAGATTTTTTATATTTTATTTTTTTTTACTCATTTAACCCCGACTTCAGAGGGGTTATATATTCGCTAACCCTAGTTTTGTGTGGGATATGATTGTGACTCCACACTGGCGCGGTCGTGGTAGTTCCGTGTGGCTGCGAGGTTTGCCCAGAAAGCTGGAGATTGAACGTTTGAGGAGCATGAGATGGCCCTACGTAAGCTGCTGGTATGCAGCAGATCTCGGCCAGATTGTAGCTGCCATTAGAGACAGCAGTTGCCTTAAAGTTTAGGATTAAAAATATTAGTTCCCTGTGAGGAACTTTCTGGAGTTTTGGATACAAATAATCATGCAGTGGAAACACTTTTACTGCTGGGTAGGCATGGACTTATTTTCTTTTCGATCCGATTTCTCTTGGTACCGTCGTTATTGATATTAAATTCGGGCCAAATATTGATAATAAAACTTGCCGAGCAGGGGGCTGGAGATGTGCTGCCAGATCAGTCATTGCCCCTCAACACTGTAGTAGTTCATGTACGGTAGATATTTGAATGAATGAATGAAAGTTGCATTTATATAGCACTTTTCTCAACACCTGAAGGGCTTTCTAGAAGCAGGGGGGAGCCACTTAAACCACCACCACAATGTTAGAATAGATTCTCAAAATGAAAACATTCTGATTGAAAGAATCAATATTTTAGCATTGATCTACACATCCCTACTCAGAGATATATAGCAGCTGCCCTCCTGCGATGTCCTGGATTTGTATGAAATAAAGATGTGGTTTGGGTTCTGAGAGTGACTTTTCTGTTCTGTTTTTTGGCTTAATTTCTTCACTATCAATCCTGCTTAAGTAAGGCAGTGGCTAGTAGTGATGCAAATGCCTTCCCTTAGTTAAGAGTATTTGACTCAGGATCAAAAGAAATGTTACTTTGTATAAGCTGACTGCTCTGGTGACTAAGGGCTTCTTTTTAGGGAAATGCTTTTAGAGAGAAATGTCATAAGTATATTAAGCTATCAATGCCATGGGGTTTTGCTGCAAACTTTTGATTGTTGACCTGCTTATTTGATTTCCCCTTTGTGTTTCTCTGTAAAAGGGAAGGTTATTGTTTACCGGCTTAGCAGAACGTATGTCACAGTGGGGTGTGAGTGGGGGCCGAGGCTGCATCCCTGCTGTTCTCATCGCGTGCTGCCAGCTCTTTGTAAGAGCGTCAACTTTTGTGTTCCCGCGGCAGAGTAGACAAAGCAGCGGCTCTCCATGTGCAGAACTCCACTTCTGGCAGCCATGGCCTGTGACCTGTCCGCTTCAGTTTGATGGGGGGGATGTCTGCCCCCCCAGAGAAGGAGGAATCATCTGGAACAGTGTTTCTCAGTCCCAGATAGTTCATGTTTACCAGGAGAAAAAATGTGGGCTGTTTGGGAGGGAGCAGAAGTGTGGGGTGTCTGGGGGTCCCCTATGAAAAGGTCGAGAAACTCTGAACTAGAAAGTACAGGAATGATTTACTGGTTTTGGATGAGTTTTCCGATGCTTGTCGTTCCATAATTGGTGTTTCTGTTTTCTATCACAGTCATGGGCATGCCTAATTGAGTATCTTGTATCATTCAGATAGTGTGAAAACTGCCTCCATGCTGGTTGTTAATGGTTTTGCTATTGCTTTGCTAATTTAGCCTTCCTCCAGTATGGAATACTCTTCTATCTTTCCCCAGTTCTGGCACAAACTAAAAATACACATATTCAGACTGCTTCAAACTCTAAATGAATGCACTGACTCTTGACTGTTTTTGCGTGGTGGCGTTAGCACAGCACTCTTGTACGCAGTGTTAAGTAGACTGAGTGCATGCAGGCTTTCCGTGTTCCATGCATTTAATGTACTATGTTTGGCACTCAAGTACACGTCTGTCTAGAAAATAAAAGTAGATTTAAAAATGTTACCTGATTTTTGCATGTGTTTTTTCCACTTGTGGCCGATTTAAATAGCATATGTCGCTCTGCAGTGTAACTTGGAGTGATTGATGTGTCCGAGAGTGCATGTCAAACTGTGTATCTGCGAGTGTATAGTACTCTGTGTTCTGCCTCCTCGTGCGTGTCACTCTGCACCAATCCCACTGGCCCTGGCCACCCGGTCTGCTCCACTGACAATAGTAAGTGTGACCATGGCCTCCTGATCGAAGCAGACCCTCAGAATGGGGCTGGCACTTCATCAGGAAGTTCTTGTGCGCCTGTATGCATTTTTCTTGGGGGGGGGAGGGGCTGCCGGCATTTGGACCAACAGCTGGCCTGGTTCCAATACAGACCTGCTCCCTTTTTTATCCTCGCTGTCAGAGTGTTCACCTCAGCCCTGGAGCAGTCTTCCTGCTGTTCTCCAAATCCGTCCTGCTGAGCTGTTCGCGTGGCCAGAGAGAATCGCACTGTTCTCTCTTGGGGGGGTGCTTCACACGTGATTGGTTTTGACTGCCCCCTACTTGGCTGGGGAACTGAAACGTCACAGTCGGCTGGACCACAGCTCGATGGCCAATGGTGGACCAGCAACCTCTGGCCTAGAAGCCCCTGCTGTGGTGTACTCACTCAGGGTCCTGATCCTGCACCCCCACTTTTGCTCTTTGTCTGTGGGCTGCTGAGGCCGGCGCACTGAGGCCGGCGCACTGCGGCCGGCGCACTGAGGCCACACTCACTGACCTGCTCACAATGCATCTTTGGTTCTTCCTGTTAGTGACTGGCGGGGCTGTGGCCATGTGACCTTTCAGGTCACAGTAGGGCAGACACTCGCACACCATGTGTCCTGCAGTGGCTTTATAAAACATACCTTACCTTGCACAGTGCTGAACTTGTGCTTCAGTAAATGCAATGTCCTTCATAGTGCAATGAAACGGCTAAACAGAAATGTCAGCGTGTCTATGTGTACAAAATACCTGAAGAACTTTGGGCATTTGCGATGTGTGAACTGCATGTGCATAACATGCAATGTTGGTATTAATATCGCACATTGCCCAGCCCTATACTACACTACAGCCATTTTTCAAATTCAGTGCAAAACACCCCGTCTCAGACTGTGATGTCATTCAGTGCTGGTATCAGTTTGTACACCAGTGGAAAACCAACACCTCGAAGTACTAAAAGTATGGTACCTGGTGCAGTGGAAAAGCACCCTTAAGGCCTCAGGGGAGATACAAGCAACTCCTCCCCATCACTGAGTACAAAGGAGAAACATTTCTTGGGTCTGCTTCTTTGTTGATGTTCCTGATGGGGAGCTGTGGAAGTGGCATGTGGACAGGAGGTGATAGGGAGTGTGAGCTTTTGGATCTGTCCCATGAAGTCAGGCTCAGGAAGGCCAAGCTGTAATGGAAATCAAGGAGGCTAGGTGTAAGAACGTGACTTAGTGATGATCCCTCTGCAAAACAATACTAGAGTACAGTGCTCACCTGCATTTCTGTCACTAGAGGATGGGAGAGTGATGGTTCTGACTGATATCGGGAGAGGATTTCGAGAGTCTTCCTGAGCCCCAGGCGATATCTCTCTCTAACACACACAGCTGTGCACTGCTTTTACTCTGCTAATGTCCTCCTCCTAAGGATGGTGCACATGTGTCTTAGCTAGGGCTGCTCAATTACGCCAAAAATCATAATCATAATTATTTTGGTCGGTATTTAGATCACAGTTATTTAACACGATTTCTCTTTGATTTTGGATATGTTGTGCATTTATTGAATTTTTATAAAAAAACTTGTCTAGTGGATTTCATCAAACTCTAAAACAATGAGGCAGACCCAAGAAATGTATCTCCTTTGTACTCAATGATGGGGAGGATTCATCTGAGAAACAAATAAAATGGGGCTGAATGGGGTGCTTTGGGTTTATAACACCAGACAAAATGGGAGCTTCTTTGCAATACGACGTGCGGTACAACAATCGTTTTATCTTTATTATTTTGTTTAGGTGATCTTTGGAAGCCAAAATCATAATTAAAATAAAAATTTGATCAGTTGCCCAGCCGTGCTCTTGGCTATGTGCTTGGTTAGTTGATCCCTGCTGTGGCTCCATCTTCTGCTTGGTTTGGACCAAATGACCCAGCATGTTCCAGGATCTCGGGAGAAATAATCTCACAGTTTGCATTCTCGGCTTCAGTATTGTGCAGCATTGTTCCCCAGCGTCTCCTGATCTCCTGGTTAAGACAGCTCTGTGCAGCCTTGGACAGGAATGGCTCTTCCTTGCTGAAAGGGTTTAATAATGCTGTGATTCAAAAAAAGGAAGGATGGGCTTTGTCTCTCTCTTCATTTTCACCCGGTGCAAATGTAGTTTTGCTTTCATCCGTCTTAATGAACACTGGCCGACTATAATTCTGACCCAAAAAACAGATGCACTCTTACTGGCCAAATGGTACGTTTTAGGGATTTAACTCTAGATCAAATTCTTAAACTCCAGTCACAGCTGTGCATCAGTTGCTGTGTCTAAAACCCAAAATCCTCCTTCAGAAATGCACAGGAGGCAGCTGAGAAATACTGATTTTAAGAATTGCTTGAAGGCTTTCTTAAAGGATACTAACACAAAATATATGAGAACACTACCAGCTTTTTTGTTAGACCTAAATATCTTAAGATACCAGGTTTTGTTACAGAATAAAAAGTAACCTTGTTCTTACTTTGTGGTTTCTTATCGCCTCCACATGTCTGACTGGTACCAGGACAAATTCTCTTGTGTACATTGCAGAGTCATGTCAAAAATGTCTCTCTTGTACAGTGATAATATTTCTTAAGATCTTTTCAAGAACTTAGAAAGGGATTGTGTTTTGCTTTCATTGATTTGTATAAAATGCACCGTTGAAGTGTTGTGCTGCAGACCAGAAAAAGTGTCACAGAGTAATGTCTCTGGTGACATTTAAAGTGTGGGAGAGAGTTTTGCGTTCTTGCCTCTGGCTTGTAGGTGTACATTGCGGTTGGGGTTGCTGTTCCTCTTTCAGGAGGTGACCATTTTGTTCCTTTGCAGAAGTGTGTCTGAACAATATAGACATCGTGCTTTTGAGTGGCCATGAGCTCTCCATTCATTATCCGGGCTGCTTTCTGGTGGCCTGTCCCCCCTGTCCCCCCCCCAACACCCTTTTCAAGAACGCGGGCCTTTGGACATAATTCAGCCCATTGTTGGCGCCTCACGCCCAGGACAAAGGGCCATGGGGCCTGGGGAGCGAGCGGCCAGGTGTTTCTCTGGATCAGCCAGCCCTCCAAGGGCCACAAGACCCACACAGCAGCTGCCCGCTGGGGCCTTTTGTGTGTCTCTATTGTTGACACTCACCCCCCTGTTGGGTCATGGACCGCGTGGGGGGGGGGTGTTGGGGTAACGGTGGATAGAGTTGGGACCACTTGCTTATCTTAGTAACCTCTAAGTCGTGATGTATCTCTGCATGTGCCTGTGTGTGTTGAAACATGGCAAGCAAAGGTTATATTTCTGTGTATGAATTAGTGTATGGATATTTATGCTTTCTGTTCAGGTGTGTGTGTGTGTGTGTATGTGTGTGTGTGTGTGTGAGCATGTGTGTGTGCACACGTGTGCACTAGTATGCTACGCGTCCCTACATCTGCCCGCCTGTCTCATTGTGTGCTGCCCGAGCTCCCATTGGCTGTACAAGGTGGGGGAGGCGTGGCCAGCTGGGGTCCATCTGTTGAGCCACTCATTGTGCAGCCTGGCTGGGAGCGAACGGCTCTTCAGATGGGCCTGTGGAGCGAGAGGTGCAGCACGAGGCTGAGGTCCCCTCCAAGCAGCAAGCACTGCCACCTGGACTAGAGGGAAGCACAGGAAAGAAGAAGAAAACCCAGGGGATCCATCTTCTGCTCTCAGGCTGTTTTCCTCTTTTTCTTCCACTTCTTTGCTGTGGCCATTTTCCTACCAGCTAAGTCTCACAGGAAGCTGCTAGTTGTTTCTCTCTGTCGGAATGAAAGGGTTTTAAGTCGCACAGTTTTCTTACCGGGGGGCATTGGTGAGTGTACATATTTTAAGTTTTTATCTCTATTTGTCTTTATTTAATATTATATGTTCACACTTTTGCACTGACCACCATAGAGTTCGATCAGCATCTATCATTAACAGCTTACAATATCTTAAAATAATATGGAAAACATCAAAGATGACAAGTAGCCTTGGCACTGCAGTCTAATTTTATTGGGTAAAAGTGGTATTTTCTGTGCAGCATATCTAAATTTTTATTTATTTGTGCATTTGAGAGGAAGTTGTGTTCTTCGCAGATTGCAGGTGCTCACCACCAGCGGAATGTGACACAATAAATCCCTTTAATTTCAAATTTTGTCTTTCGGGCCCATACGGTTTTGACTGAAACTGATTTTTAGCATGAAAGTGAAGTTGTACTTTTCCATGCTGCTCACCTTTCCGTCTGTCCTGAAAAGAACAGTGACCTGTAGCACGTCATTCTGAGGAGTTCAGCGCTAATCGGAGCCGCGTCAGTCCGCCCACTCAGGCACATTCAGTAGTGTGGGCATAACTTCTGCCTTTAAACTGGCTGGGTCCTTTTGTGGAAAGGAGGGGAATTGGATCTGAAATGTTTTCTAAATGGGAGACCTCTGAGTTTCTGGACACCTGACACAACAATTCTGTTCTGTGAGTTTTCTATACTAATAGTGTGTGAGTGTGCCCTGTGATCAGTCAGCGCCCCATCCTGGGTCGTTCCCTGCATTTCGCCCGTAGCCTCCAAGATAGGCTCCGGACTCCCCACGACCCTGAGTAGGATAAGCGGTTACATAAAATGGATGGATTGATGGATGGATGGAGTTTTCGGTACTTTTCTGTGGCCAAAGCTGGACTAAAATTTCTGAGTGAACAGGAGTGTTTGTGAGATTCAACTTCCAACAGCTAGGAAGGTGCAGGGAGGTGTATTTGATGTGGTTTTGAAACAGCTCTCGTCTTTTCCCGAAGAAACGTCCTCAAGGAAAAATGGCTGGTGGTGGATCTGCAAGTTACAGGCTAACAATGAAAGTGATGAAGATGAAAAGCAGCTAATTATGCAAAGAGGTGTGGGTGTTTGCTGGGGGGGGGCTGAGCTTCTGACTCAGGGGTTCAAGTGAGGTTGCCTCTTTGTATCGCGTGCACTGTTGTTGGGGGTGGGGTACGAGGGGGCATTGAGAGTGCCCACAAGACCGACAGGACACTGGTTGCTGGTCCCGGGGGGGTGGGGGGGGGAGCGAGCGGACATCTGTTGCCAGCCCGCCAGCGGGCGACCTCAGCTACTTTTGTTGACACCAAAGCACAGACGATGGCCCTACCCCCGCTGTCCCTGGGGGCTCTGTCCCCTCCAGCTGTCTCTGTGCTTAGCAAGCACTGATAGGGCCCTACAGGCTCACCTGCCCATTACATACACGCAGAGAAACATCGTTTAACACAGTGTTAAGCAGTGGTAGGGGGCAGCAGCCGTGTTCGTCTGCTCAGCATCCCCCTGCTGTTTGGCTCTCTCTCGGTTAGTGGGCACCTTTATTTATAGACTGTTAATTGAGGACTGGCCAGTAATCGAAGGAAGAACCTGAAGGATTGGTGCTAATGGCTTTGATCACTCAGTGTTTAAAAGCGTTAATCGGCTCCTACCTCTCGCTCTTGGTGCTCGACAGGCCCACTGAATCGGCACAAACATCACTGTGCTTGTATCTCTCACTCTTAGTGCTCAACAAGCCCACCGAATCGGCACAAACATCACTGTGGTTGTATCTGTCATAGGGCTGCAACTATCGATTATTTTAGTAACCGAGTATTCTATCGATTATTCCATCGATTAATCGAGTAATCGGATAAGAAATACTTTTGTCTTATTAAAGAGCAGTAGTAACTTCATAAAAGAAAAAAGACAGGTCTCTTAAAATGAACAACTCATGGGTGTCCTTTTTAGGAACATTTTAATGATTGAACTCCATACAACAACTGACAAAAGGACTAAACCCTTTTAGTGCATTTATGTACATATTTGTTTTGTTTTTTCTTAAATGCAAAAATAAATAAAATAATGTCA
>JAODKC010000038.1:2820847-2832813 GCA_026777985.1 Mormyrops attenuatus
TCGCCCCCCCCCAGCCAGGCCGGTGCCCCCACCCAGCCAGCCCTGCTACCAGCCCTTTGCCTTTCAGAAGGCGCCAGAGAACCGCGCGCAGGCCGGCGTCAGCCCTGGGGCCCCTCCCCCAACCCCAGCCACCCACCAGCGGAGCCGCCCCCTCTGAGCCGTTACCAGGACGTGCGGGAGAAGGTCTTCATCAACCTCTGCAACATCTTCCCCCCAGAACTGGTGCGGCTGGTGATGGGAAGGAACCCTCATGTGACGGATCCACAGGAACTGGCGGCAGCCATCCTGGCAGAGAAATCCTCGGGATACTGAGGAGGGCCGGGACTCCTCCTGTTCTCCTTTGGTGAATCACTGCATCTCTTCTAGGCCACAGGCTGGTTCGCATTAGTGATGCATTGTGGAGGTGACAGATGACATGGTCTTCATTACTGTGATAGGGTAAGGTGACACTGAGGCCCCAGTGCACATGCAGGCCAACAGTAGCACTTGGCTGCAGAAGACTGTCTGTCTCCATAGTTTTAATTTTTAAAAAATTGCCTAAATGTATCTGCACAGCTGGCAAAGTTTTGTTCATAGAGAGGGCTTTTAATAGTGTGTGTGTGTGTGTGTGTGTGTGTATATATACTGAAACAAAAGTCAGTTTATTATTTATTTTTACAAATTGTGTTTTTTTTTTTTTTTTATAATGAGTTTTAGCAAGGAGGTGTTGATCCTTAAGGCACTTTTCCATTGGTGTTTATCCAACGTAAGACAGAAGCAGAAAATCCTGGCAATCAGATCACATGAGCCCGAGGCTGTAGGTTTGCTGTGGGTCATCGGAGAGAGTTGGAGGGCGGCCGTGCTCCGAAATAAGTAGTAAATCGATTTAACTGGCTTTTTTTGACATAGTAAAGCTAAGACTGTTTACTGCCGTTTAACTGTGATCAAGGTTTGGGTGCTCAGGATGAAAACGTTCCAGTTTCAGCCACCTGCTGTGATTTACAGGGTAATGAAATACACGATGACCCCTAACCCCAAGTCACCTTAATGACGTATTTATTTTTCTATATGCCAGTTATTGTTTTTACCCAGAATGCCTTGACAGTCCCTGATGCCGAGGGCTTTCCTCTTTACAATCCATCACTTCTACTCACTTTGCATTCATTTAAGTTTTTATTGTAAAAAATGAAATTATCTTCCCAAAAACAAGATGCCATTGAAATCACAAGACTTATGCTGTTTGAGGATATGCAAGCCCGTGTGGTTGATGCACTATTATGTATTGCTTAATTTATTTGATCATTATTATTCTTTTATGCTTTGTTTTTGTTTTGTTGTCATGTTTTTTGTTACAGTAAAGTTACAAAAGGTGTTGTTTCAAAAGGTGTGAAACCGGCAAGGGTACGCCCTGTCTAGGTTACTTATGGAGATGGATGTGTGTGTCGCTTTGGGTTTACTGCTGTCCAACAAAACGGTGACCAAATGTGTTGAGGGGGCAGTGCTTGCTAGCTTGCTCTGAAATTATCTGCATTCCTGTTCCCCACCTAAATATTTCTGGGGTTGGAATTTGAAGCTGTCACCGTGGTTGTGCACCTGTGCTCGGGTGCTGCTGGGTGCACCATCTCCATCACGCAGCGGGATGGACTCTCCTGCCCGCCACATAGCTGTCAGACTTTCGTTTGGTGGTTTCCTCCTAGCTGGCAGGTGAGACCGTACCGCTACACAAACCTTGGGGGGTTAATAATAAGAAACCCTTTTACAGTTGATACAAATTGTATCTTATTAAGTTAATTACAGATTATTAATATATGAGAGATACACATGTACACAGTATATATGAATGTTTATGATAGTTTACAGTAGTCACACTTTTACCTGTTGTTAAAGAGAGCTCTTGGGCAACATTTCATTGTATAATTACAGTATGGAGATGGGTTTGGGGGAGGCAGAGTGCTGGATGCAGAAGCTCCTAGTACATTAAGGAAGTTTAGAAAGAACAATGATTTCTTGCAGGAGGGGGCATTTGCATTGAGACCTTAAACCCATTCATGGCCTCAGCAACATGTATTATCACAATGTCAGTGTTAGTAGTGCTGGAGGCCTATTTTCCTTAATGCCATTCACTCCTGGTGTGCCGCTGTAATACACGTAGATGTGCAGTTGTTAGCATTAAGGTAGATCTAGCAGCTGTAGCAATAGGAAATATTAGCAGTAGCAACTGAGAGTATCGGCAGATGTGGACAGTTGACGCCAGAATCGGAATTAATGACAAAGTGCTGCAGAAGGAAATCTGGATTCATGAAGTGATTACAAATTCTCAAAGCAGTCCAGGTCTTCAGCATGCTCAGTGATTACCGATCAGGACAAGTAACTGTTTTTGTTTGAAGTCCGTCCTGTTTTCTTTAATGGCCCACTTGGTTTCAGGGGGGTCGATATGAGAGACCAGCATGATGTGTGATGAACACCTTTTTTTAAACGTGAAGAGCCTTCCCCCTGGCTGCGTGACACCATGTGTCGCGCTGAGTGGTGGGGTGGGCGTACAGTAAATGCTTCTACATGGCATTGCGCTTATTGACACACCCAATGATAATCTGAACCGTGTTCAGCTGTTTATTCCTCTTATTTTTCTTAATGCTTTACTACTGTCCAAGAGAACTTGTGTAAAGGCTGTCAGCTGCTTGGCGTAATGTTCAATGTGTAGCTTTGCTGGATGTTTCGTATATTATTTTTCAGTCAGTCGTTCTTGGTGAAATTGTTCAGTTCAGCTCTGCTTTGCATTTTAAATGGATAACGTATCTCATTACAAGTAGATTAGGTATCAGTGTGTACAAATTAGTATCAGTATAGTACTAAGGATACAGATGCTTTTTGCTCATTTCAGCATAAAGGTAGCATTTTGTGGAGTGTATGAATTCTTATTTATTTTTGGTTTGCTTTCATGGAGTTTTATTCGAGTTGTAGATTATAACATATTAAAAGCTTCATCATGGAACTACTTGACAGGTCTTTCCTTTAAAAAGAAAAAGAAAAAAAAAACCTTGATGATGCAGGAGTTCAGGGATGTTAAATCCCTATTCTATACTCGCGTCTTAGTGTACCTGTGCATTGTTTTGCCAGGACTACGGTAGAGCTGGGCGATATGGCCAAAAATGTTATCACGATAAGATTTTTCATATTGCTCAATATTGATAATTATTGCAATGAGTGTCAAATCATTCTTTCCAGTTTAAAGGTTGATTTTTACTCCTGGGTTAACTAACTATTCTCCTGAGATGAAACTATTCTCTATCATGCAAACGTGACAAAAACTGGCCAAAACGACGCTTTCAGAACAATTCGCTATATTTTCTAACCCCACTAGATGGAGCGCTGTTCACAGAAGGGCTCATAGCATGCCGGAAAGGAAACAAAAAGCGCCACGTGGGCTCAAAAAGTATTGCAAACGGTTCATGAAGCCTCATTTTGGCCGTCACTACCAAACAGCATTTTGTATTTCACAAGTCTGAGATAGAAGATGAACAGCTTATTTTAGTCATTGCTGCAGAAACGCTACCACATTCTTTCTGTCTGTTAATTATCTGTGGATTGTTACTGTTGGAATTTTTCATGGATTGAATTTTACTGAGGCTTTTCCTTTTGGATTTCGCTGGATTACTCTTATTGATCCGATTGCTCTCCTGGTGAGTTGCCCTGTTTTGACATTTTTGTCGGTTGTCTGTCTACCTGCCTTAATGCATTCTGTTACCTGTTGAATAGATCTCTCCTTTTCAAGGCTGTGCTTGCGCTTGTGCTGCCGGTCCTGACAAGTAGTCACAAAGAAAGTGATGTCATTTTCTGATGCAAAGCAAGTCACCGAAATATCGAAATCATATCGAGGATTTGGCACATTGATATCCAGCGATAATTATAGTTATTTTATCACCCAACCCTAGCCTACAGCATAACTAACCTGGAAAACAAAACAGAATGCGAGCCAAGCGCCTAAAATTCAGTGTCTCCAAATCTGTGTACGTCTGCTTTTATTTTTAATCTATTCCTCCAATTTAATTAGTCCAATTAATTGCAGACAATCCTTATTTAACCCAAAACACTGCAGTTAAACTTGTGTATGAACAAATGGTGAAACTTAAGAACTTGACCCTGTCCTTGGTAGTGAAGTGGCACAGAAATGTCTTCACTCTAGTGTCACAATGCAGAGTGTCATCATTTCAGACGCACAGGAAGACTGGGATTCACCCATTTCCACGTTATAAACAATTGAAGCAAGTAGTAGGACTTGATATTGCATTTCATTTGTAGCTCTGTGTTTATACTTGGATGAATAAACTAAATTCATCCCGCCCAGTGTTTGCATAGCATATTAAATTCATGATTCATTGTGTTTAGATTAATTGCAATTACATTATGAGATACATAATTCCAGCTTCAGGTGAATTGATTAGATATGCAGCTAAGCTGGGTGTCTTGTTGACAGCAGTCCAGCTCAAGAGACATCTGTCCAAGAACAAGGCAGTAAAACTTATCCTAAAGCGTCATCAAGACTATTGTCATTTGAACATGTCAGGTTGTTTCAAATTCTTTCACAGGTCTGCTTTAAAAGTTAAACACCAAATTCCACAAAACCATGTTTGAAAGTCCTGTGCAGAAACGTGCATTTTCCAGAATTACTTTGATCAATGCTTGTGTCTGCAGTGAACCAATGCTTGGTTTTGTGTAAAGTATTTTGTAAAAGAATTTGTGAATCGGGAGCTTTGAAAATAAAATAAACTTGCATTGGCTCTTGGTCTTGGTCATTCCCCTCATACTTCCAGTAATGGTTACTTTGGAGGTTGAATTAAGCACAACACCTCAAAAAGCAAATAGTATTCTGCTGTCTAAGTTTTTGCGAATTCATGCCTATTTTTTTTTTTTTTAAAAAGTATTTTCTTTTTTTTCTGGGAACACGGGGGCATGTAGGCGAATAACTAGTTCTAAACACTGCATTATCATGACAAAAATCTTCAGGTTTGCAATAGGTCACATCTGATATTTCGGTTGACCTACATAAACGACCACAGACAAACTACAATCAGCACAAAAACTCGACTTTCTCCCCATCCATTAAATGCTTCTGTTTTAGTGCACAATTTCTACTGTTGTTGTTAAGCCAAATACCGTATTTCTTGTAGCATTTATGGGACAGACGGCACAAAATTTCAAGTTTTACAATGCAATAAACAAAAACTCAGGAATTTAAAACTTGCGAAGCTAAAAAAACACTTCATCTGGAGTTAACAGGACACAAGACAGTGTAATTGATTTCGAAGTCATCACTATGCTCTTTTTGTTCAGTTTTAGCTTTTTTTTACATGAACTGTTAGCTCTGCATCAGGTTAGCTTTAGTAAACCAGACAGCTTGGTTACATGTTATTTAACGTGTGTTTTTTAGGCGTTATGTGGTGACTAGTCCTGTATATGAGAGCTATTATATATTTTTAATAATGGCCATATCCATTTTTGATGCTGGTTTTGATGAAGAATGCAACACTTGTTGCAAAAATATTTTCACTGCCCTCTTTCCCCAACCTTCAAGCCAGCAAAGAAGGCTGAGGCTGAGAAGCATATACATTCCCATATGAAGAATGCTATTCAGGTCAAAGGTATGAACATTCCATTTCCAATGCAGTAATTTCCACAGTCCTTTTAAAGGGCAAATATTTTAAAGTTTGTATCCTCGATTCTCATATAATTGGATGTACATATTCAACTTTCTGTTTTGCTTTCTTATTGAATACAATTTCCACTACTTGCAGACAAAAGCATCTGTTGAGGCACACTCTCATACCATGCTGAGGGTCACTGCGCCTGCCGTTGGTCAAAAAACATCGGGCTGATATGGAAAGGCATTGTAGTATCATGCTAACAGCCTCTTCCAGATGTTACACCCATGGCCTCTGCACCTTCTAATATAAATGTTACACCCATGGCCTCTGCACCTTCTACTGCAGATGTTACACCCATGGCCTCTGCATCTACAGTAGTGTCCATTGACAGTACTGTTGTAGTGTCAATGGATTCTGCACCTTCTACAGTTTAGATTCAGCTGCCATTTACAGGTTCTCCTATTATGCTTGAACATTCATACTCCCTCCTACCATTACCTTCTAGAACTGAAGCACATCTAAAGACAGTGAAATGCCTTCATTGCAGTCTTACTTTATACAAGACGAACCTGCCCACACACATATTAAGGAAGCCTGTGTCAAAATACATTACACAAACATCTCATTTAAAGTGTGTGTGTGTTGATGAAAAAGTGGCCATGGATTTCCGGTGCTACTACATGTACAGAGAAAAGCTGGGGAAAAGACCTTCGCACCAGGTGTCAGTTAGAGGAATGTCTGCAATATCAGTTGCTGGCTCAGTGGAGAAGGTTAAGCCGCTGTTTAACTGAACATGTCCAGTCACTGGATTATTGTAAAGATACTGCAGTGGAGGTGGCTCTTGAATGTTTGTCGCTCTGATGGCGCGGGACTAGTTGGCCCTTGCTGCTCTCAGGGCAGCCTTCTCAACAGATCGTAAGGCAGTGTCTCGGGTTCTCAGTGAACGCACCTCTGCAGTCATCCATGGTTTCTGGTTGGGGTGCGTAGTGATGGTCGTGGAGACAGTAACGTCAACGTCATCAATGCACTTGCTGATGTAGCTGGTCACTTACACTATATACAGGTTGGTAGAGCCGCCGTAGGTTCCAGCTTCCCGAAATGTTCCAGTCAGTGTGCTCAAAGCACTCCTGAAGTGCAGAGATGACTCCTGGGGGGCAGGTTTTTGTCTGCTTCAGAATGGGCTTGGTACATGGACCTAGAGAGGTCACTGCAACTTAACACGCCGCCATCTAACATTTGTCACTTTGAGACATTGACTGACACCCACTACAACTATTCCTGTGTCAACTGTGGATTTCACCCCATTGCAGTAATAATGGATCTACACAGAAAAGGTGTTTTCAGCTTGGCAGGAAAGTCCTTTTCATGTTCATTAACTTTTCAAAATATATTCTGTATGCATTTGCATGATCATTTGTGACATTTACAGGGAGCGACCACAAAACGCTCCCTTAAGACTTTGAAGGTAAACACGATATTGAGGATTTTTGGAACTGCATTCATATAGAAATGATAAGCCGTGGCTTTTTTCCCAGAGTAAGTAATATAATTAAGGAATAATTATGCATTGTTAGATTCCGTTGTTTCAGCCTTACCAATGAACTAGACCAAACTCGTACTTCTTTGGGAGGATGGAGTTTATTTCCAGATGATGTTCTCTGGTGCACCTTCTCGACCTTCTTCTCCAAACTTGTGTGTGATACCAGCCTTTTTACAGAGTCTAATGCTGCGTTTCCATTAACAATACCAGGGACCCGTTTCAAAAAGCATGATTTCTTGCTTAGCCAGACAACCTCTCGGATTTAAGGTACCTCAGTTTAAATGGGATTTATCTTCATTCACTTACATTTAGCCCGGACTACCTTAAATCCGACCAATAATCCAACTAAGCATGAAATCCAGTTCTAACCTGGTTGTTAGCAATATTAGTTAACACATTACGTGGTGTTTTGCGCATAAAACTCTTTAGTAAACTGTCCACAGATAAGTTAGACAGTATTGCGTGTACGACCGATTTAATGAAAACTGCAGGTGTCCCTTCCATGGCTGCAAGTAAAAGCATAAAATCCAGAGGAAAATGGCCATCCCATCACTGGATCGTCTCAGCACTCTGTCCCTTATGACAAATTTCATGAGGGCAATACAAAAGAGCCCAAGGACATTCTAAGGAGGATCGGGCTTGTCCCAGAGTTACAGGTTTGGCTTAACAGTCAAGTTGTGGAGCAGTATTTTGCTAAAATGCTAAAAAAAAAACTATTTTCTTAATAATATGAGTCCATCCGTACATGTGTTCATGATGAGAAACATTGTTCATCATCACAATGCTGATACAAACTGCCTGCTTCTAGAGTTCTAGAGCAGCAATTAAAATGTGGGCACAGACTGGAACAGCTAGGTAACATCACTTTATCTTCTGTTGGGCAAGCTGTAATAGGTGAATGCCACATGAATGCTTTCATTGAGTACATAACCCTAACCCTAACCCCATCCATCCATCCATCCATCCATCCATCCATCCATCCATTCATTATCTTCTGCTTATCCGAGGTCAGGTCGCGGGGACAGCAGTCTCAGCAGGGAAACCCAGACTTCCCTCTCCCCGGCCAATTCATCCAGCTCCTCCGGGGGAATCCCGAGGCGCTACCAGGCCAGCCGAGAGACAGTCCCTCCAGCGTGTCCTGGGGCTTCCCCGGGGCCTTCTCCCAGCGAGACATGCCCAGAACACCTCACCAGGGAGGCGTCTAGAACTGAGAGCGTGTTTTTTCCCCCCAGTGAGAAAAGCTTCTCATCCTTTGCGGGTCTCAGGATACCTTGTGTGCCCAGGGCTACAATGGTATCAGAAATAGAATGCCGGAAGTGATCCCAGTAGTGCTCCTGGGGTAGGTGCTTTACATCATCATCTGGCAAATCTGCTCCAGCTTGGCTGACCTCAAAGAGGCTGAGAAGCAGTGGAATGCTGAGGAGGATGATGAGGGACGCGAAGCTCATCTACTGGTGCTGCAGAAGAGAAAGGCATCAGGCACACCACTGCCCGGAAGCCCACACCAGGGCAGACGAGCAGGGGATGCTGGAGTGAGGAAGGCCCCATCCATCCATGGCTGCTGTGTGCTGGTTGTCCCCAGAGAAGGGAGCCTGGCTGTGGGAGTCACTGGGAGTGGTGTGGACTGGCCAGGAGGACCCCCTGGAAGGGCAACCAGATCCACCCAAGCCACATAAAAAGAATGGTCAGCGGCTCGGGGGATCAGACACACCAGTGCCCACCAGCAGCTAGCCATGCGAGTGCTGGGAGGGGGCTAACTGCCCTGTCATTAGAGGCAATGTGTGTGATGTTCTCGAGTCCCAGTCATCAAAATGAATGCTTGCATTTAGTGCTTCAAATCTCTCCCTGGGCTTGACGGCCAGAAAAATGGGTCTGCCTGTTTCTGTGTTCCAGAGGTTGCCGACAGCCTCCCCCCTAGACTTGTATCCCCATTCTGTAATCCGAGGTAGGCATGCAGTTCTGTGCTTTCTAGTATACATCACCTGTCACTGTACTGCTGACTCCCTTCTTTGTTAGTGCATGATATTATTTCCTCGATGGAGGGAGGAAAAACAAGCGTAAAAGTACATAAAATGTCTGCGAGTGGCTTACTGCAATCCGTCAACCTAGGTGTCATCTTCATAAGGAACTCTGCAGACTTCCACTCTGGTCCCTGGGGAAATGGTGCAGAGGCCCATGAAATTTCTCCTTGACACTCTCTGGGTCGGTGCAGCCAGAAGAGTCCTCACTTTCGGACGGCTGTTCAAGCACGTCCTCTTACTCATTGGTGACATCTTCTGTGCTCTTGTCCCTACACAGATTTCACTGAGTAGCACAGCCACCAACCGCCTCTTCTGAGTGTGCCATCTTTTGCTGTGTGCAGGAATAAGCCTGCAGCCTGGTGTGTCACGCTTATACCCATGTGTGACCAGACCCCTGTGTCTTTTGATCCATGCTTTGTTATGAAAAGTGTATATTTTTGCATTGTGTTTTCTGAAGGTGCAGGGGTGAAGGGCTGTTATAGTATCGTAGGTCTGCAGACCTCGAGGCTGTACTGGCTATCTGACCAATTCCCTATAACACACATTTCAGAGATGGACAATAAATCAGCTACAGCAATCATGGTTTTTAAAACCAGCCTCTAAACTGTTCCAGATTTTATTAAATTTGGATAATTTTAGTTCTCTGACGGGAACCAATTTTTATAAAATCTTTATTAAAAAAAAAAAGATACAAGACAATACCAAAGGAACAAAGGCATGATGTAGCAGTTCAACGAATTGCTTCTCTCTCTATTTGGATTTCTTGAACCATTTATGCAGTTGTGTCACTTTAGGAGAGCTGTTTACAGTTTAAAATGAAAAGAATTGGAAAGATGAAGTTTTGGGTACTTTTCTGCCTTCAGAGAAAGACGACCATCTGTAGGGTCCACACATGTAGTGAAGGTACATTTCCATTTCGGGCTATATCAGAAATGTCATTTGATTGAATTATTACTGTTTTTTATAGATCTTGGTCTTTTTAGGAGAGATGTTCAGATTTTTCATGATAGAATAATTTTATGTCCCCAGAATCTGTGGATTCATCAAAATTCCGTTGTTTTCAACTGGGGAATGGATAGCCCCCAAACAGGTGGGTAAGGTGAGAATTTCTCACTCTGACATGAAACATGCAATTTTTTTGAGGTAAACGAGACCCAAATTGGTGGCTCAGTCTGTGATATATACAGAAGGGTATACAGAATGTGGTGTAAATAATTCAAGGAAAGCAAATATGAGGCTGCAACACTATTTATTTTCCAGGAAAATACAAAGTTTGTCTGGCCCACTTGGGCTTGTCTGTTAGACTAAATGGGTCTGTTATGTCAGTTGTAAAACTGCTCCTTTAACTCATTCAGCTTTCAAAAACAAAAATGTCTAACACTCAAGTTACTGCCTGAAAGATCTTCTTTTGTTATTTATAACCAACCAAAGACAGCTGTGCTCAGCAGAGCCAGAAAGCAGGACCCAGGAGCAGAGCCATGCAGGCGAAACCAGAAAGAGCTGCTCCAGACAGAAGGTGGGGCGGTGGGGGGCAGCTCAGACCACGCGTTTGACTGCCCAGTCAACAGTAATGAGGTAGAGAAGTGTCCTCGTCTCAGGACCGATGTTTTCATATGCTCTCCGGTCAGAAGGGCCCCACAGGGTGGACAGGCTATGCAGGGGGAGGAGCCTGCGTGCCGTTACTAGAGAGACAGTCATTACACCCACGTTATATGCACTACACTGGCTTCTCCCCCTATGGACAAACAGGAAGGCAAAAAGACAAACAGACAGACGCACCCACCCGTAGGCCATTGTGAGCAGGCAGGCAAAGAAAACCATCTATGATGACTGGGCATAAACACTAGGTCAGGGCAACAAAGCTGTGTGTGTGGGACCAAGTACTCGGGGTCTAACCAGTCCTTTCCGCACTCTTCGCCTAACTTATAAGGCAGCCAAATACTTCTCCGTTGTTTGGTTTAGTACTGTGCCCACAGAGTGCGCGGACTGCATTCTATAACACATCAACGTATGGGGAGGGGGATTCTGGCCCCAGGCCTGCTGTATTACTGAGAAATGACTATGGGGCTGAGCCAAGCTAACCTCCCCACACACAGGCATCCTCTGAGACAGAGACAGACAGACAGACACAAACACACACACACACAGGCCAACAGAAGTCTTCAGGCATCCTCATTTACACTGTCACACATAATAGAGCAAGGTTACAGCTTCAAATCACAAAAGAGACAAAACTGGTTGGGATAAAGCTTACACAATCTCTCAGGTGAGATAAAGAGGATGAGGGTTGGGGGACACTACCACTGGCACTGGTGGTCATACCATCTCACATTCACTGGAGGACTCAGCCACTCAAACTTACTGAACAGTCAAGATGGAAACTAGCATTAAAATGTGTCGAAAATAAGATCTTTTAAAAAGAAAAGATTTAAATTTTTTTCCAACTGAAGACAAGATGTAAGATATTAAAGCTTTACATACAAGGCTGTAGTAACATCAAAAAGCTATAAATGGCCATTTTCAATAAAAGCAAAAATATTATATTTCTTTACCATCACCCCCCCCTTCAGACATGCTGCTTTCTCCAGAACAGGGCAAATCCTTATGTAGATGGGCAGAGCTCTATGCAGAGTGGCGCGATTGGCTGACCGGAGGTGGTCAGAGCTTTGGCAAGGCCTGAGGGGGCAGGCTGTTGGCCGCATACCTCTAGCCTCTCAGCAGACAAGGTGGTTGGGTGCATGGGGGGGGGGGGGGGGGGGGTGCCGGGGGGGGGCACAAACACAC
>JAODKC010000038.1:2832913-2856542 GCA_026777985.1 Mormyrops attenuatus
CCCCCCCCCCCCCCCCCGCGCCGGGGGCGGGGCAGAACAGACCGGTCCTCACATCGACTCAAACTCATCGATGCGCTGCTTGGTGTTGCCCTGCCGGATCTGTCGGAGGGTTTTGTACTTGTCCCGGCCAGCACGAACGTTCTCTGCATGCAGCACATCATTCTGGGTCTTCTTGGTGTCGTCGCGAGCCTGGGCCAGCTCCGAGCTCAGAGCCTGGAGGGAGTGAAAACAAGCATTTCACTTTTACCAGTGAGAATGCATCACCATTCAGCACACAAGTGCCTGAAATACGCATATGGTTTGCCAGGACCATGTATTTACACAGAACATCAGCCAGTCCCATGACAATCTGGGTCAAGAAGTGTTGTAACTATATCCAAGATCACTCTAGTCTCTAGCCATACTCAGAAATCAGTCATACCAGGGCTGCCCAACCCGGCTCCTGGAGATCTACCACCCTGCAGAGTGTAGGCACAGCCCTAATTTAACACACCTGATACAGATAATCAGGCCCTTCAGTAATATCTCAGAATTAGAGCCAGCTCAGCTTCCCGTCTTAAATCCCGTCTTAAAATGCATTTTTATTCACTGGCTTTTAGCTCGCGGTGGTCACTCCAGGTTTTACTTTCTTTATACTGTTATTGTTCACTGGCTGTTTTTATTGGTATATTTTATTTAATTTTAGTTTTATGTTGATTTTATGTTATTTACCTTTGTTCAGCACTTTGGGATCAACTCCTGTTGTTTAAAAAGTGCTTTATAAATAAATTTGATTTGGATTTGATTTGGATTTGATTGTAGCTTCAACATAGTTGAGTAATACTAGGTCAGGAGGTGTACCTGCAGCTGCTTCTTGACGCGCTCATTCTTCTGCGCCTCGGTGAGGCGCTCCTCCTCGCTACGGTGGTCGGTGACACCGTCACTGGACAGCTCAGCACTGGCCTCCGCACTGTTTTCATCCTGTTCGTCGTGCTCATTCTCAGCAGGGGCAGGTGGGGCTGGCCGTGCAGTCATCACATTCTTCAGCTCATCCTTGATCTTCTCCAGGTCCTCCTGGGCTGACAGGGCCTGCAGGATGCGTGCAAAGACCCAAGATGTCCAAATCCAACCAATAATGCAGCAGAACATTTTAAGACACCGGAGATCAACACACCAGACATTTACATAGCATGTCTGAGACACTGAGAATTCATGACTAGAGAAGCGTGTCCCGTTTCTGCGGCACTGTTTACTTTGTGCTGCCACTCATTTGCTTCATCCTCCTTCTTCTTCTTGGAGTCCTCCAGCAGAGCAATCTTGGCAGTGAACTCTCCCAACTCAGCTGCCTGCAAACATTAGAGAGACACTCTAATGGTTCAAGTTTTAAAAGGACCCTAGCATTACCTGAATCTCTAACAGGCTCAGTACAAAACTGCACCAACTAGCTGATAAGAACATTCCAGCACCAGATTAGGCTTGGTATCGGCACATGCCGCCATCCCCCCTCCTCACCAGCTGCTCCTGGTTCTTCAGCTGGTCTGCCGCTTGTTTGGCCAGGGCCGCCTTGGCCTCCTCAGCAGCCTGGCGCTCCCGCTCCAGCCTCTCCGCTTCCTCATGGGCTCTCTTCCTCTCCTGGTCCAGCTCCAGGGCCCTGCGCGTCTGCTCCTCCAGCTCTGCCAGGCAGCATGCACACCATCAGTCATGGTCATCCTCCACAAGCCACACCCACCCACATGGTCAATCAATGGCAGAGGTACTTCCGCATCTACTGAAAAAGATCCTTTAAAGTGGGGTGCTGTACAAACCTTAGGGACTTCATGCAAGTCATATGGATATGCAGAGCATATATTCAGCATTGCATGCTGCAGCTGTTATGACTCATGGAAATCTAGCCCATTCAATGAATGACTTTCAGTATTAATGCTGGGGAATGAAGGGGAGGAATTAAGTTATCTAAGATTAGGTCGGGGCACAGAGTGACTTCCAACTGAGAGCTCTCGTGACGTGAGCACATGCATGAGCAGCTGGGAGACGGCACTTACTCATACAGCGACACACTAAAAGCATCCCCACATGGCCTACGTTGTGTGGCGGGTGACGCGCGCATGGTTAGCAGAGTTTAGCACCTTTCTGTGCCTTCATCGTCTGCTCCTCTATCTGCCTCAGCCGCTCCATCAGCTCGTCTTTCTCTCGCTCTATTCTCTCCTTTTCTTTCTCTGCATGCTCCCGCTTCTTCTTCTCATTCTCTAGCTGTGCTCTGGATGGGAGGAGAACAGAAATACAGTTTGACACAGCAGAGGTCGCCTTTTGCTGCGGTGGACGTACGCAGCACCTGCACATGAGCACAGCCACGTGGGAACAGCATGCTGACGCCCCCTGGCTCAGTGCTGCGTTTGTCACCTATGAAGGACTGCATAGCTGGGCTTCTGCTCACAGCCACTTGAGCCATGTTCTTGGAGCCCAGCCCTCCTCTTGGCTGCCTCACATGCCAAACATGATCAGCAGAATCACAGCCTTTCCAACACCGCATCCTAGCCTTGGAACAATCCCTCTTGACATTAGGTGGTGCAGGCATTTTTGCTCAAGCGCAACAGGTGCATTCCTATAGAACCATGCGCTATGGAAAATTATACAAAAATTATGAAACAGGGCTCATGGAGAAAAAAAAAGGGGGAAGAACAGCTAGGGGCAAATGACTTACAACCCAACCAATACATTACTCACCTTGCTCAAAATGTTTTACAAGATCAAGTCATTGAGCATTAAAGCTTTTCTTTGACTTGGCTTGCACCAGCACACGTTAGACAATTTCTTATAACCTTGCTCACTTATATTCATGGCTTTGGAACAGATTTAGTGAATCAGTACAAATGTGCATCTGTCCGTTTAATACGGTACCATTCACATCTAGATTGTCAGACATATGACAAATCAATAAGATTCTTGTAAGCTCTGATTGTATAATAGGGCTGGACCTATTTGATTAATTTTATAACTGAGGATTACTTTTATTATTTTTGCAAAAAAAAAAAAAAAAAAACTTTTTTGTAAGTGTAATCCACCCCTGTTCTGTATATTAACTGCCATACTGCATCTGTATATACTGCCAAGGTAAACATTTATTGAAAAGTTAAAGAAAGTGAACATGCAGATGGCCCATGATGAGAATGTTCATAATGCTGTCAGTGGTGAAAACAGTTGAGCCCTCCTCATAAAAGGTGTCCATAAGAGACTTTATTTGGTTTACTGGAAATAAGATCAAGTTTTATTACATTTATTCAGTCTCCTTGAAAAAAAGCAAATTGCCTGTGGTCAGGTTAAAAATCAGGTCAGCTAAAACCTATCACTCTTCATAAAGAGATATATTATTATAAGTAATATAAAAATGTGCACATAAAATATTACTCAGACCAAAATCTGAAGTTTATTGCACATTTATGCTATCCACACGACAATTCAGAACATACAAAAATCTGTTAAAATGTTTTAAAATATGGCAATACACACCGTCTCTGTTTGTAGTTAGCACAGTAATCTGTTGGCAGTAGCCTCTAGCATAATTAGCTACTAACAGTTAGGTCACCCAGTTGATTTATTCACCAATATTAAGACATTCATATTTTTTATCATGCTAGAGGACAGAATGAGAATTTTGCTGAATTAGCAGTTTGGAACATTTCAACAAAGCTATGAGCAAATTTTATTATTAAACTCAGCAGTTTACAGCGACACTGCAAGAATTAATTTTTCTCAAATGGATATAAATAGCGCTACTAGCTTCTTCCAGCTACCTTTGCATTTGAGATTAATAACTTGATAATACATCTGAATAGTGAAAGGAAGTGGTAGAAAATGCAAAATCATATTCAGACAATATCGTCGTCATATTGGCCAGCCCTAGATGCAAGGGATGAGAATGCGTACAACCCAGCGAGAGATTCACACATCTTTCCCCTATTTACTAACTGCATATTATCAAATCCTTGTTTTGGAAACACATATAATATCAAAACCACATGTATATCAATTTTTGCATGTATTGAGTGTCTCCCATCAGATTTTAACTGATAATTATTAGGTGATATCAGTTCATTTCTCATTATTATGTACATGCATGAACATGTTGATGAAATCTGAACTGTGTGATTATGGTTGGATATTATAATTTCATAGACATTTGCAACAAGTCACAAAATTCTGTGGGATTTTAACAAAGTACAACGGCTACACAGTAGTGTTTCCAGTTACGTAAGGTACCTGTTTTTTCCCCCATTTGAAAAAAGCTATTGGGTAAAGGGATAGCAGTTCCTGGACCTGCTCATCTATATGTCTTGTATGCCTTGAACACTTACCTTCATGCTTGTATAAACACCTCAGCCAGTAGGAACAAATGAAAATGTGTCACCAACCCCTACCAGGATTGTCCTAGGGGAGATTCCACCATTTTCGCTGGTGTCCTGTTGCATTAATACCAGGTCAACAGTACCCTCTGCTGGCAAGTCTAAGTAACACAGTGCTGTGCTGGTACTGCACTCAGCAAAGGCCTAAACTGGCCCATATGACGCAGTTTGAAGCTTGTGTTATATAGCAGCCAGTGGCCCATACCTCTCCAGCTGTTTCTGGTGCCTCTCTTCCCGAGCCTGGGCCTTCATCTGCTGGACCTCGATGGTGTCTGGTTTCCTCCTCCGCATGTAGAGTTCATGGTTCCCCATGCACAGTGCCAGGATGCGTTTATTGATTCGCAACCGTGGCGCATAGAAAACAAAATCCTGGGAAACAAGATAGCTGTGAACACTTTGCTGGCAATTCAGTGCATTCCACCAATGCAGTCTCAACACTAATCAGGAACTCCAAAGGTTTCAGGATGAAAGCATACAAATCGATCCTTTTAGCATGTCTATCAAACTAGCACTAAAAGGTAACTACCAGGGGTGGGTAGGAGGGGGAATTGATTCTATTACAAACTGCGATTCTTCAAAGTGACAATCTTAATATCACCATGAAAGTTAAAAGATCAAACAGGGTTACTGAAATTATGCTGTTCACATTTGGTACTGCAAATATGTTGACCCAGTTTTGTTAAGGGACTGACATGCATGAGTTTGGCACAGTGCTATCATAAATGGGTAAGCGTGTGCTTGCCCTGCACCATCTCAATTTAAAACCACAACTAACCGCAAGTGTGTGAAATTTCATTGAATAACTATACACTGTTAAGTTTCTAAACAAATTGAACTATTTACACCTTTTTAAAACTCAGGTTTCATCTCACACTATGTCTTGCGCTTTTTATTGCTTCACTCAATGGCAGTCGCCTTAGCCTCCTGGATATCTAATGGGTGTCTTCAATACGTCGGCAACTCTGTCCGGTCACAACCAATAGTGATCGAGAGCCAATTTGCCTCCAATCTGTAGGATTTTTTTTCGCAAATCGACAAAAACTTGCAGCAAGCGGAAAAAAATTGGGGCTTTAGTTCTTTATTGTAGAACAATAAACAAATTGTAGCATTAGTTCTTTATTTGTAATATCCTGGCAAAAGCACACACTCAGATTATGTCGTCTAAATTGAATTAGCATGCTGGATGTGTCTCCAGGAAAATATCCAAGTTCGGTATAACAGTTGACAGTCTCTGGTGTTGCCGTAATTAATTGGGAAGCCAAAATATCCCCAAACTACTGATTTAAGTGATGTTGGGAGGGTCTTTGAGTCTCTAGCACTAGCTGTAACCAACTCAAAACCACAATTAGCATGTTTTCCTTGTTGAACATGTACTTGTGAATGCAGGTTTCACCAATGTGAAGAAATGCATTTGTTTCATTGTGTGTCCCAAACTGAAAATGCTGAAACCGAAAGGCATACATGAATACATGCACTTGTTTTTACTTTAAATGTAGACCTGAAATGCTCTTTAGCAAAATCTGTATAAAAATTGCGATACATATATCAGGAAACATATCCACATATCGATTTGGGTGGTCGCTGCCGATTCCCACCCCAGTTTCTACCACAGAAGGCAGATTGGAAATGCCGGATGAAGCGCATTTGCAACTGGGCCACATCAGTATTCAAAGTGCATACAGAACCACCCCTTCTTAGGTTCACAGGAAATTGGCCAACGTGGTTACCAAAACTCTGCTTGTTGCTGCTGAAGATCCCCCTCCATCAGTTTTGTTAGCATATCCAAATAGCATTCTCAATTTGATTTCTTTCACGTGTGTTTTTTTTTTCAGGTCTGATTTTACACATTCCCTAGGTTAAAATTAGCCATTAAAGAGCAGCAGGTGGCAAACCAGTTACCAGTAGTCATCCAGCTGTAGCACCTTTGACCAAGAATTCCAATTCCTTACATTTGCAATAACAAGAATTGCCAAGTTGTAAGTTAGTGCTAAAAGATAAATTGTGTGTGTGTGGCATTATAATTATCCTAATGTGACATAACCGCGATATACGCATCACAAAAGAATGAAAACGTTAATTGAAGGAAATAATAATAATGATAATAATAATGCAGTAAACAAATAATTCCACAGTGCACTTTGCATGTAAAAATGTAGGAAGGAAGTTCTTTGGGTGTGTGGCAACTGTTAGCACCTGTGTGGAATAAGCTAGAAATAAATTTTACATAAATTTGTTCCTTCCAGTAACCACTGACTATCTTGCTGTCACACATACACACGTCTTTATTTTTACGCTGATACTTGAAGTTGAATTTTACACATTCTGTATCTACATATCTCTGCTAACTTTTACTCATAGCAGAACATCTTTTTATTTAATATTTCAACTTTACACATTCTATACATGTTGGGTACAGTTTAAGATGATGTTACGAGACATTTCTAATGCATATTTCACACTTATGTGATGTCAGAGCAATTGTACTTGCATGTATAAATAATTTGTATTTTAGCACAGACTTTTTTAGATAAATTTACACAGATTGTTACCTTTTACTTGTTCCAGTTTAGACATATTATTCAGCAAGAGACAAAACAAACCCCTTCATTGAAATTTTTACAGATGTTGAGTATCAGTGGTTATGATTTAAAGCCGAAATGTTATCATATGGTAATAAGAATACAACACAAGAGACATGATACAGCAATGAACAATAACACATTACAGACTGAATAGAAAAAGTACAAGCCTAGATATCTTACACTAGGCTTAGAAACCGACAAGTACTGAAAGACCTTTAACACATACATTTGTATCGTGCTGACATGGTATAAAAATGCATGTCAACTAGAGCTGGGTGGTATGACCAAAAATTGATATCACAGTATTTTTCATGGTTATATCGGTTTCACGGTATATGATGGTATTTTTTTTTAAAGTATAACTGGGCGTTTACCACATTTTACAGGACACATTTTTGTTTTACGTTTTTGCATCGTTCCCACATTAACTACATTATTTTACTATTAGCCATTGCGCCTATCCGCTACCTTAATGATAACATACCGCTAACGTGTTTCTTGGCTAACTGCTTATAGATAAATGGCTAATGTTAAGGCGTGCACCGGCCAAGTTAACATTTTTGTTAAGTGCAATAGTTCAGTGTTGCTGGAACGCAAGCTTTACTGACCTCGCGAAATTTCTCATAAAGACCGGGATGTCAGTCTTTAAGATGCTTCGCCAAGTTTGACGTGCTACTTGATTTTGTTGCCACAACTTTGTAGTATTGTTTGCATAGAGGCGTATCGACATCCTTAGCCTTTCCATGCTCCTCTGCAAAATACTTCATCTTTTTTTTTTTTTTAGTAAAGCAGCTTGCGAAGTGCCTTCAACTACAGCATATGCCATGTTCGGCCAACTTGGCGTGTGTGTGTTAACCAGTGTGAATGCCTTCAGTGGCTATTGAGAGGAAGAGAGGGGCTGCACGAGTGTGTGCATGCACACGTGCGCCTGCACTGTAGTGGTGCTGTGCGAAGTGTGGCGAATGAGGCGAAAACCGCACTGTTGGTATCAATAATGGTGAAAATGAGTATCTAATCAGATACTAATTTTTAATATCGATTAGTATTTTAGAATCGATTTTTGACCTCCCCAGTGTCTCATTATTTTCAACTCCAGCATCAGCTATATCTTCCATTTCTGATCTTTCGTGGTACATTTTTAGCGGTGCAGCAGTGAAAAAGGTCCCCCCTTAAACAGTGTCCAGCTGCGCCACTTTCTGAACATTGTGTAGGCCATTTAAACCGGTACTGCGGTATAAGAAAAATTCACATCATAACAATAATAAAACACGGTTTTTGGTATGAACTGGTATACGGGCCAACACCGGTTTTTAAATGCATATTTTAATGCCGATGCTCTGCAGGAAAGTGCTGTGTCGAACTGTATAGAGGGGAAAAAAAATGCCACGTCGAGACATTTTCTCGTTTTCTGCCCCAACAGCCTTCCATACTCATGACGTGAGCTGACGTGGAAAATATAATCAACATACTGCTTGAGAGAGATGGGGTTATACTGACAATATCAAGAGAATGTAGTTCTCAATCTTATGTCTTTTCCAAAGCTTTCTGAACTTTTTTCTTTTCCGTAACTTTTCCAGTTTTGAAAATGTGATTTCTTAATTACATGATCTTTCCAGGATTTTCTGGACCATATGAACCCTGGAAGAAAGTTGAGAAGACTGTGCATAACATCTGCTGTTCCAGAGAATATTTGGAAATAAACTCCTTCAGAAGGATAATTCATCAGACAAGGCTCTGCAAACTGAAACCAACATTTTTTTGCAAGCTGACGTCATTTAAAATCTGTATTTGGTGAGTTTACCCTTCCAGCTCTCTCCTGAATGAATCTGCCTTAAAGTAAGCTAGACCAGTAGTTTAAGGCATATATGTAAATAAATAGAAATGTGCGGTTATTTTTGACTAGTACTGTTAAAGAAAGTTTCTAAAAAAAGTTTAAAAACAGAGTGAGTACAACAAGGTTACAGCACATACGAGTACATTGTGGATTCAATAGCTAAAAAGGAGGTTGAGTGTAACTGACTGGTGTAGTCGCTAAGAAAGCCAACATAGCGCAAGATTATAGTAAGCAATAGTGTGGTACTGCATTATTCTGAGATCTTCCTAAGAAGAAGAGTTAGAAGAGTATGATCTTTATGAAATACTGAGAAAGAAAATATTAACTGTGTAGGTGTCCAAGTCCCATCTTGACAGTCGTGGCCAAAAGTTTATCATTTGACACAAGTATTGGTTCTCAACAAAAGTTTGCTGCTTCAGTGTTTGTAGATCTTTTTGTAGATATTGCCTGTGAAGCCCCATTTTGTGCAAAGCAATGATGACTGCAAGGGTTTCCTTGCAGGTAACCACGGTTAACAGAGGAAGAACAATGATTTCAAGCACCACCCCTCCTTTTAAAGCATCCAGTCTGATATTCTAACTCAATCAGCATGACAGAGTGATCTCCAGCCTTGTCCTCATTAACAGTGTCACCAGTGTTAACGGGAGAATCACGGAAATGTTGTCATCGGATCCTTTTGTGGCAGGGCTGAATGCAGTGGAAATGGGTTTTTTTTGGGATTAAGTTAATTTTCATGGCAAAGAGGGGCTTTGCAATTAATTTGATCACTTTATAACATTCTGGAGTATATACACATTGCCATCATAAAAAATAAGGCAGCAGATTTTGTGAAAATTAATATTTGTGTCATTCTCAAAATTTTTGGCCACGACTGTACTGGGTGATGAGAATTTTACACTGCACGTCAAACACCCGAGATGACATCACTCTACCTGGTTCTGCCCTCCTATTCAACATTTCTGACAAGAAGTTAACAGAATTTCTCTTGTATTGAACAGAAGCAATTCCACTACCTCCACCCCTCTATTTACTTACAACTCTTTCAATAATTAACCTACCAATCCAAAATTCAAAACCCGTACTACTCATTGTTTTAATTATCGGCAAGAAAACTATCCTGTTTAACTGGAGAACTAGACATGCATTAAACACTATGCAATGACAAAACCTTCTCCAAGAGTACATAAATAATGAACAAATTACTGTCCAACACCAAACCTCACAATCTGACGAAGTCTGGGGCTCCATCATTTCATTAGACTCGCCTGTAAATTAACCTCCAATTCATCATATATATTTAAACACACACACACAAATTTTCACCAGAATCTATTTTTTTTCCCTCCCATGTCCTGTTATGTCAGTCTATCAGTCCATTTGGTCATAGCCTTGTTTTTTCACGTCTGTCTGTGTCTATATTATATAGGTCTAGGTTTTAGTATGATGATATGGTAGGGGCAAGGGTGATTTACACTTCACGTCAACTGCCAGAGTCAAGTGTATAAAGTCCTCCCTCCCCCCATGTCCTATTATGAATGTCTGTGTCTGTCTGGTCACAGTGATGCTCTTTCATGGCTGTGTCTCTTTGTATTTTGGTTTGGGGATAATGAGGGGTTGGAGCAGCTTCATCTAATTCTTCCAACTTGCAAAGGAAATTAGAAATAAAGTAGTTCTCCATAGAGGGGGGTGGTGGAGGGAATAATGAAGAAAATATCCTTAGCTGTGAGAGGTGGAGTAGAATACTCTCTAGGATGGTCAAGCTTGGCCCAAAACAGCTGAGCAGTGCCAGGCACTTTTACATTTTCTTGAAGCCAAAATTAAACAAATCTATCACAATTTTCCTCCTACCTCTCAGCCATTTTCCCCCTCCAACTACAAAACTCTCGCTCTTTACACCAGTTGACTCTCTCTGTCTCTGAATTCAACATCAAGTCTAAGCCTTCCTTCTGTGAGCTCGATTCGGCTCCTACACCTCTACTAAAAACATGTTCTTGTATAATCAGTTCCCCAATTGCATTTCTGATGAATACATCTCTCTCTTCTGGCTCTGTCCCTTCTGCCCTCAAAACTGCTGCAGTTATTCATATCCTCAAGAAATCAGAGTTGGATCCATCATCTCTCTCTAGCTACAGACCTCTCTCAAATCTTCCTTTTCTGGCTAAAGCGATGGAAAGAGTTGCAGCTGTGCAACTGCATGCCTTTCATAACACACTAAACGAGCCATTCCAGCCTGGCTTCCGTAAACAGCACAGCACTGAGAGAGCCCTCCTGCATGTTGTTAATGATCTCCTCCTGTCTGCTGATTGCGGTTTCCTCAGCACTCATCCTCCTTGATTTAAGTTCAGCATTTGACACGGTTAATCATGATGTACTCATTTCCCACCTTTCCTCCATTGGTATCACAGACATAACCCTTCAGTGATTCAGGTCAACAGACAGTTTATTACACTAGTTCCACACAAGTCCTTCACCTCCCCTGTTGTGAGTGGTGCCCCTCAGGGATCAGTTCTCAGGCCTCTCCTCTTATTAATCTCAGATCTTTTATACTTGTACGTTTTTTATGCTTTGTAAAGCACTCATATGTTGACATCATTTCTGCTGTTTCCTGCAAGAGCCAAACTGGTTGGTAGTGCGCAAACTATAGATATCACCTAAATAATGACTACAATAGTCATCAGAAGGAAACATCTCCACAACTTAATGTTCCGTTAATGTCCAAACTCCGACAGATTAATCACCTTCGCTAAGCACCGACGAGCTCCGCTTCAAATCAAAAAGATAAGGTCCTTGTCTTCTACGTCTGTGTTCTGTAGCTCCTGTGGCATGTACAGCATAGACTTTCCAACACTCCCGATAGTATAGCGTGCCAGAAGTGTTTAGTTATTGTAGAGTTGGAGGACGGTATTCGCGCATTGGAGGAGCACATTAGCACTTTAGTGGAGATTAAACAGATTGAGGGATTTATAGATACGGCTCAAATCGGAGCACACAGCCAGATTAGATTTGGCAGTTGTTCCTCCGGCCTTGACTGTCTCCAGTCCAGCTCCGACACCAGCAGCCAGCACACGCGAGCCCCAGGTCACGGTCAGATGTGGTCCTAGGAGCTTTAAGCGAAGGGCTCATGCAAGCCAGTTGGCGATTGCGCTTAGCAACAGATTCTCTGCTCTCGGCAGTGCGTCTGCCAAAGTGGAAAAGGTGCTTGTGATTGGAGACTTGATTGTTAGAAACATTACAGTTTCTAACAATCGGAAAGCAGCAATGGTGCTTGACACTGGTGCAGACCTGTGTTTTTTAACTGAAACCTGGCTCAGACCCACAGACACTATACCTCTTGTTGGAGCCTCATCTGATTGGTTTAGTTTCTTACAGAAATCCTGCACAGCCCAACGTGGATAACAGACTCATTGATGGACTGTCTTGATCTTTAATCACAACTTACACCTAGCTTTTAGCAGCAACTCCACTCTTTTCCATTTTCAGTAATGTTAGTATGCCCAGGGGGGTTGGGCAGCCAGTTTACCTTGGACCCCCAGAGGTTTTTTGTTTTCTCCTTAATTGGGAGTTTTTGTTTTCTCTTCTCCGTTGTCATCTGGCTTTCTTAATTAGATTTCTTTCATTCTTTTTCCTGTTCTGTATTACTCTCTCTATGTGGAATTTTAGTGTCGATGTGTTGTGTAAAACTATGTAAATGTTTTGTAACTGCAATGCACTAAGCGACAAGCTAAACGTATTGTAAGGGAAAGTACTTTATCCCCTCGGGAGCACGTAAACGCTGTCCTTTTAAGAATTGCGCAGTAAAACAGTCTATTAATAACTGAACTTTTCGCCACTCGAGAGCTACAATATTTTATTTATTGGACCTGCGGCATGGTTTTCATTGACAATACAAAGTTATTCCGCTAATAAGCTGGCTAGTTGTTTCACTGCTGGCACCGTTAAAACTATATCAATTATAGACTGAATTCCAATATAGTTTTGTCTAATATCGCCGGTGCCAGCAGTGCCACACTATTTTATAAGACATGCACCGGCCAATCATGTAGCACTTCTCTCATAAATATTAATGAGATATCTCCTACCACCCTGCAAAAAGAAAATTTGCCGCCCGCCCCACCCCCCCGCGCACGAGGCAACATGGCTGCGTCTCCGGAGCCTCTGGAGAAACACGGGGCAGAAACGGCTTGCACGCGGTTTTCCATAGTTTGGGAATACTTCAGTTATGACACCTTTTCTGCACCTCTACTGTAGCCGATGTTAATGACGCAGTTTCAGCCATTTTATATTTTCTGTTTACTTATTCTGTCATGTAAGAGTGAGACAAGTTATCATTTATGACTACTTACACACTGTAGCCTAAATCGTTCTTTGCTCACTGAAGTAAGCTTAACTATAAGCTACCTTTGCTAGTGTTTGTTAAAAACATGTTTCTCTAGTTGTGAAATCATTCCATGTTTCAGCATCTATTTCAAAAATAAAGTCAAATTAGTGTACTGAAATAATTAAGTAAAAACTACTGCAGTGATTATTAACTTCAGTCTAACATAGAAATCCTATTGAATCTCTTAGGATTTGCCTTTTTTTGTTAATGTTCTAATGTTTAAGAAATGTTTAGTAAATTGAACGTTAATGAGAATTTCAGATTGCGTGTGGGGGATGGGGTGAATTGTATCAAATGACTAACTTGAAAATAATTGCTTATCAATAAATTTATCAGATCAAATCGGAAAATTGTTAGATTAGTCAAATAATCGAAAGAATAATCGCTAGATTAATTGTTTAGAGAATAATTATTTGGGACAGCACTAATATAAACCATGCATGGCAAAGTGTCAGTATTGCCATAAACCTGGTCACTGGGTACATGAACGCAAGCAAAAGCTCAGAGATCAAAGCAGAGATGATGACAACCTGGACAAAAGATTTCAACAGCTCAGCACCGATAAGAAACAAGCACTTCTTAATGCTGTTGAACCAGAGCACCACACTCTGTAGCACATGCAAGTGGTGGCCCTTTCAAATTCAGAGGGACTCTTCTGTGCGCAGAATTACAATTAATTTCTTATTGGATACCACAGACGAATTGAATACCCACACTGCTTGCCAACAAATTCCTTTTAGCAATGATCAATTGAAAGGCAGTGGAGCTGGATGTGTACACATCATTAAGAAAAACTGAACATCTCAATGTGCATTGGACCTCATGAAATGAAAGAACAAATTTAGGTTGGGGAAACTGTGCAGCCTTTACTAGGGATGGACGCGTTATAGGCAATCAACTCATCCTTAGTCTGAGGAAGGTAAAGTAACATGGAACCTGAGGAGGCTTGAGAAGACAGCCTTACAGGTCAGAGGATAAGGATGGCTGTGGACTGTTACAAATACCATCTGCATCATTCACTGGAAAGGCACCACGTAGTACAAGGCAATACCCTTTCAGCAAGGATTCTATCCAAGGAATCATGTCTATTGCACAAAAGCTTGAAAAATGTGGAATCTTGGTAAAACAGAGTGCATCCAACAGTCCAGTCTGGCCGGTTAAGGAAGCTAATGGTTCATGGCAACCAACAGTGGACTATTGGGAAGCCAATAAATTAATTGACAAACTGACCTCTTGTAGGTAACCCTAACACCATCTTCAATTGTTTGAAACATGAACATGAATGGTTCTCTTATAAACATGGCTAATGGCATCTGGTCAGTCGTACTAGCACCTGAATTACAACCATGGCTAGCCTTCATTGTTGTTGGACAACAGTAACAACGGACATGCCTACCCCAGGGATTCCACAATAGCCCTACTGTTTAACACCAAGCTCTCAGGATGCACTGAACTTCAGCTAACATGCCACATATAACATCAGAAATGATACAGGACGTGGATGATATACTGAGAACATGAGGATGTCAAGGCCCTGTTGGATTACCTACTCTAAGGGACACAAACTAGCCTGGTTTAAGGCTCCAATTATGCAAAAGGAAGTCATCTACTTAGGGCAGAAAACATCCAAAGGCGAAAGGACTATAACTCAAAGTCAAACAGAGGTAATCAGACAAACACCTGAACCCAACACGGTCTGAGAATTGAAGAAATTCTTGGGACTGCGTAATTACAACAGAACCTGGGGAGCCCCTATATGACCTACTAAAAGGGAACCCACATCCAAAAGAAGAAATCCTCCTTCATGAGGAAGCCTGTGCAGTGCTCAAAAAGACAAAGGCTTTAAGTGAAGCACCTGCACTTGGAAAACCTGACATAGGAAGAGCTTTCAGCTGTACTGGCTTGTAGTCTAGTGCTGGATCAAAGGATGTGAAATGTCCACAAGCAGTGCACACCTTGCTGACAATGCACAGAGCATGCACAGAGCAAGTTACCACGAGCAGATCGGGAAACTGGCTAGCAGTACTTGAAGCACGCAACATCATCGAGAAAGCTAGAGTGTCAAATCCCTCCACAATGATGACGCCTGCAGAGGCTAATGAGGATAACCACAAGTGTGAAGAGATTGTCACCACTCTGGAAAATGACCAGCACAAAGAAACTCCACTTCACAGCACCGATCTAATTCTATTTACAAATGGATCACTGTGAACTGTGGAAAATGGCATAAGGAAAGCAGGATGAGCTGTAACCTCAGAAACTGAAATCCTTGCAAAAGGAAAGCCTTAACCGAAGCATGCAAACTAGCCAGCGGTAAAATCGGCTAACATTTACACAGATTCACAGCATGGTTTTGGAGTTATTCATGATTTTGGACAGTTGTGGAGACAAAGAGGATTCATGACTACAGCTGGGACTCCAGTAAAGAAAGGAACTACTAGAGTCCTTCTGGCTACCAAAGCTGTAACCGTACTGAAAGTAAAAGCATACACGAAAGATCACACAAGTCAAACTAAAGGAAACGCCTTAGCAGATGCCACAGCTAACCAAGCCGCAAAGGAGTGGGGTGAACACAAAGTGGTACAACTGAGAAAATTAGAAAAGGAAAAACAATACAACATAAAGTAAATGCAAAAGGAAGCACCAATGGAAGAGGTAAGGGCATGGATGGAAACTGGAGCAAAATTACATGAAGATAACATCTGTTGAAATGGAATATGGACAGTCGTCACTGAAGACCTCCTACCATATTTAGCGACACAGATCCACTCACTGGGACATGCAGGTGAAGACAAAATGACCCACAGATTCAACCAGGTCTGACTGAACTTCAAGTTCCGAGCACAAGCACAACACACAATTCGCAACATTGTGCAACATGTGAAAAGGAATAATCCTGGAACCAGAATTAGGACCCTGGCAGCAGGAACACCAGACCCAGTTGGTCCATTTTGACATCTGCAAATGGATTATATAACGCTGCCTAAATGTAGATGGTTCCAGGGTGTACTTGTTATAGTGGACAAGTTCTCTAGATGGGTGGAAGCATTCCCAACAAGACATGCCACGGCAACCCACACAGCTAAAATACTGACAAAGGAGATTATTCTGCAATGGGGATTGCCAGAACGCATAGACTCTGACCAAGAAACACTTCACATCAGCAGACTGATGTGCTCGTTAGCATCCGAGCAGCACATAAGGAATCCGGACTGAGCCTCTATGAAGTGATCATGGGCAGACATGTCATTCCAAGGAACAATTGATCTGAGCAAAGCCAATGTCCACATATCATCTGATACTAAGGAATACTGTACTTCCCTGTCAAATAAATAGTGACAGTGTAGAGATGGAACATCTGGAGGTTAGTTTAAGGCCCCAAATGTTTTGGCAGTATGAGATTCCGACACCAACGCTGTATCCCCAGATAACCTGACGACACCCGGCGCACAACCAGCAGCTCAATCACATCCACTCCTTCACAACAGGACCACTGAAGCAGCCAGCATCTGGACAACAAATTACACTACCGAATCACTCACCTTGCAAACGACATTTCTAATAATCATCATGGCCCTTACAATAACATGAATCAGCACTATGAACAACATAGTAGCTGTATTTGGATTATCAATTCTCTTCTTAAAATGTGTAAAACTGTTTGCACATCTTCTGTAAAACAAGTAGCTCAATATGACTGAACCACACCAAGCTAATTGATATAGTCAATTAGTAGTTCCATAACATTTGCAAGGTCCCTTTTGACTTAATCTTTTCTTTCATGTATTTATTTTTTGAACTTTAAAAATGTATTTCATTTAATGATCATAAATGATCAAATTTTAGGATTTTGGTATGTTACATTGTTATATTACTGGTTGTTCTATTACTTTGTAGCACAGAAATCCTAGCTTGGATGGCCTCCTGTAATTGTAACGGTAATTAGAATACCACCCTGCCCTCATGCCCCATTGAGACCAAAAGGCACAGTGCTATCCAATGCAAATTTTTTTTCTTCTTTTTTCCACTTCCATGTCTGCACTGGAGGAGTTGCTTTTCATCTCATTGTATATTGTATATAATGACAATAAAAGGCACTCATTCTCAAATCAGCTAATAAAGAAAGATTGAGCAGTCAGGCTGCCACAAGGTAGAATCGAGGTAGAAAACCATCTTCAGGATCCTGTCCTTTTATCTTGTTGCTCCTGCTTGGTTGTGATCAAACATGGTCTATTGTCTTAGGACCTGTTCACACCTGGTATTAATATGCATCCTGCGTGATCTAATCACAAGTGGACAGTGCCAATTACAGGTGCAAACGCACCCAAAATGCACTGAGGACGCACTGAAATTGGATCGTTCAGTCCACATTTGAAGCTCGTCTGAGACATATATGGCCGCATTCTTATAACAATGTGAACGTGAATGTGTCCTGGGTCAAACTCAAGGACCGCCTACTCAACTGACATCCTTGTGTGGGTGGGCGGACGTACGTACGTGCTCATTAGACGCGTGAGCGGTATTTAACACTTGATTTATGTCAGAACTTCTGCAGAATGGGCCACTGTGTAGTAAACTGCATTGTGAATAGCAATGCATCTCTTTTCTATAACACAAAAAAAAATGTGAATCTGCTGGGAAGCTGGTTTAATAGACTATCAACTCATTCGCATGGAAACTCTCAAAAGTGCGCATCATTAATATTCCATTAAAATTCAGGGGAAATAAAATTGAAAGAACCGATTTATTAAGATGTTTTGGAATTTGTGCAGATCATATTTAATGCACACTTTGATGAAGCTGCCTTATGTCAAAGCTGCTCCACTCTATTAACATTGGTGAACCATGCCGGTAAAAATTACATGAACGTAAAGTGTGGGTAAACAATGTTTGTTCAATAGCCTAGAAAATTGATATGTCAATAGAAACATATAACAGTGTGATTGTTTATATAGTATAATATTGGATTGTCCAGGGTCGACAACCTGGTCAAAAATTCAGTCCTACTCCAGTGAAACAATGAACCTCTTCATTGAAAATTTCGAGCTTCATTGGATATTACTAAAAGTTATTAAAATTATTAAAATACTACCATAAGGCAAACAACATACTGCATTACACACGGAACCCTTTGCCCTTGAACCAAAAAATATATACCAGATGCTCCTCTACCAACGAACGAGAAAGAACTTTTCAAGTTACGAACGGCCGTTCGGAACGCAAGTCATTATTCACCATCATTTTAAGGGTATACACAAGTACTAAGAACTAGGATGCTGGGAGTACGCATGCTACACTGCTGCACGGCGGGAGTAGCAGCCAGAAGTCGTACTAGGCGGAACTGGACCGCAAAAAAAAAAATTGATGGTATGGACAGGAAACGGGATCCCAATGAACACAATTTGGACTTAAAGATCCTCTTCGTTCATATGTCTGAAAGTTCGCAAGTAGAGGAGCGTCTGTATTAGCCTCCCATAGGCCTATTGGTACTGAGTTGATGCGGTATAAAAATGCATATCTACAACTTGAAAAATTTTACTTTATCATGAAATATAGTTTGAATTTAAGTAATCACATTTGCATTAAATGAAATAAGTTCATAGTAATGACTATTTCGTAATGATGTGATTTTCATTAGACAACTTCGATTATACGTAGAAGACAAATTATGGAATAATACCTTATGAAATTTTAAAATAAAAGGACAATTATTGAAATATTTATTTATTCACTTTATAGATATTTTTATTTATTTCATTTAGAGCATTATGGCGTTCCATACAAATATTTTAGGCGGTTTGGTTACCCTGAATTGCACCAATTGCTTTTGATTTGTTCTCCTTTAGTATGCAGAATCTGTCGAACATTAAAAATGATTTAAGTGCTTATTTAAATAAGTTTTGGGAAAGTGAGATTCGATTACAAATGGTTGATCAAGACTCATGCGGAGACGTATATTAATGCCACGTGTGAACGGACGCATTTATCGCTTTCCACTTGCGAATGGATCACCCAGAATGCATGTGAATACCAGGTGCGTACAGGGCCTTAGACTGACAAAACAAAGTTTGGAGAAGGCTGTGGGTGACATCTACTGCACCAGACATCTGGAAAACTCCTCCCTCCCAAATAGAGCGCCTCTAGTCTGGTTCATTGCTTAAAAGTGAAACAACGGAACACCAACACCTAAATTCCTGTTTGAATCTGCGTCTAGGTTAACACAGAATTCTTCAGTTATTCAACTCACAAGATCCACAAGCTATTAGAAGTGATTTTTTCAATAATGGTAAAATAACTAAGATTAGACAGACCATTGGGAGCACGTCTGTAGCTACATATAGCTACCATCCTTCAGCTAGTCTTATTTGCACTGATAATGACCTTTGAAAATCTTTCTTGTAAAACAATCAAAACATTTGCACTTCATTTCCACCTGCAAATCTTCTAATAGCCTTGTAGAAACAATTCCTATGAAACCCCTTAAGGAGATTGCACCATTCAACACATTTACACGCAGTTAAGTTGAGACATGTTTATAGCTTGACTAGGCTATTTAATTGGACTACTGTTTTTGTCCCAGTATACAAGCATATATTGGGACAAAGCTTTCACTGTGATCTGGCCGGAAGAACAGATTCAACAAGAGAAGAACAGCATAAGAAATAAAATAGGGCTACCGCGATTAGTCGACATAGCTGAAAACGCGTCGACATCAATATTTTAAAGCGACACAACTTATTTTAGAAATCATAGTGGTAATTTCATTAAAATGTCTTCCTTTAATATCACTAGATAATTATGGGTGTAGTTAAAATTATAACAAAACAAAAAGGTGGTTTTACACCGTGCAAAGTTCGATGGCATACTACACGGGCACCAGCACGATGCATACACACCAAAAGAGAACACACAGGCCGCCGGAATAAGCAAATCAACCCCAAGTGTTCGGCAAAATAGTTGAGATTAATCCAGAGAAAAATAGTTATTAGTGGCAGCCTTAAAATAAAATATTCGGCATAATACTATGACAGCACGGTACTGGAACGTTTTCAAGTATTACAATGTGATTTTGTTGTAATAAATAGTGGGGTATTTATAAAACAAAAAGGATTGTCACAAACCCATCTAGGAGTGACTTGAACAGCAAGGATGAAAATGATTATGATTGTCTTGGAAAACACATGCAGTGCTCAAGCAAAAGCAGTGGAGGTAAACTTTAAACTTGATTTTTAAACATATATTACATAATCTTGAAAAGGAATAGTGAGACCTCGTGCATTCATGGGGTGAGCATTTTAATTTCATTTAAAAGTTAGCTTAATACATTACCTTCAAAAAAAAAATTGATGTAAAGACAGAGTTCAGTATCGCCTAACAGATTTGTCACACTAGCATATTTACAGTACAGTATACTAATGTTACCCCTACTAATTCATAGAACACGGCATTGGCTGCCATCTTCTTTTGCATTCACAATAAGGTAAAATGAGTAAACAACCCCTTTCAGTGTTTATAGCAAATGAGTCTCGAGAGGGAAACCCGGGTCGCATTTGCTATGTACGTAAACATTAGCACCTTTCAAGAAATGTATAGTTTTTGTGTGTTGAATTACGTTAACATGTACTTACTATTACAAAATAGTAAATTAACTATTTTCTAATATTTATGTAACCATTAGCGTTCCAAAGGGAATAAACTACGCGAATGGGATTTGCATCTTGTAAAGGCACAGTACAGTATGTACATAAAAAGGAACGTTTTCCATAAGAAAGCCACATTTAAGGGATTTTTAACTGATTTATATTGTACGTCTTGAATTTTCCCCAAAACAGTAGAATCTTCATTAACTAAATTTCTTACTAGTCTTATGCTTAACAGCATAAAAACTTGTAAAATTACTACGAAAATGAAACATAAACACTTCTATAGGGTTTTTCGAGGATTTCGCAAATGTGCAGATGCAGATGCAAATATGTTTGGTTCCAATTAAATTTTCGCGGATCTTTGAATTCGCGAATCACGAAGGGCGAATGCACGAGGGCTGACTAATCATTATAATTGGAAAACTTTCCAAGTTTTTTTTCCCCCGATGACAGTAAGAATGTTTTAGTGTAACAAGCTCCCTATGCTATAATATCCACACCGATCTGAGCGCAAGAAAAAGCCAGATCTTAATCTAGCGACTAGCAATGTAAGAATTGCATGTGCATAACATACAATGTTGGTATTATCGCACGCAAACTCTATGCTCTATGTTCTTCTGTGTGCCGGTGTTATGCCGAAAAAGGCATCCCTGCCGTAGAATGCATCCCTGTGTCTAAATGATCGATATGTCGCTGATCTGAAACGAGTTGAGCTACTTTGTCGAGTTACGCTACCTTAGTGCTAATCGATAGCCCTAACCCTAACCCAAATCCCCAAAACACCCCTAAAACCCTAACACTAACCCCCGAAACACCCCCTAAAACCCCAACCCCCAAAAAACCCCTAAAAACTCAACTCGTCAGAACACTGGCATGCATTCTACGGCAGGGATGCCTTTTTCGGCATAACACCGGCTTCATCGGTTAATGCCCGGGGTGGGGGGGAACCGTGGAGCGTTCAGAGCCCTACATGAAGTTAGCCCCCCATGCGTTTCAAATTTTAACCAAGTGGTCCTAATCATTTATGCTACGTTTGTGGCAGTTTATGCCATTACAATTCATTGTGCTGTTTTAGTTTCCAAGATATATTTCTTTACATGGTGACATCACCAGCATGAATTAGGCCCCCCATTTGCATCCAATTTCATCCAAACCGATTGCAATCGTTTGTGCTGTTAAAATTTGTTAGTGCTGCTTTAGTTTGAGATATAGAAGTTTGTTCACATGGTCACATGACATCAGTGTTAAGCTGCCCTACCCCCATTTGCATCTGATTTTGACCAAACCGATCACAATTGTTTGCGCCCCATAAAACTGTCTGTACGGTTATTATTTTTGAGTTATAGCTTGTGGTTTATGCCATTACATGATCAAGGTATAGGGCTTATGCTTACACTTCACATGTAAACAAAAGATGGAATGATTGATGCCTTTGTGACAAAGCTGTACTTAGCCAGCCCCAAGCCAGATACTGCATTTCAGGATCGTGCTGAATATTTACACAAAGAAAGTACCGCTTCATACTGCCTCATTACATGCAGGCTTGACCCATGTTATCTGTTCTGCTAACTGATCATGGCACAATAAGTCCATTCCTTGAGTTGTGGGAGTGACAAAGCAAAATGAAAGCATGGAAGGTGGGTTTTGGGTGAAGGGGACAAAGTGATAATGTGCCATTTATAGTGGTAAGGCACATCACAAAAATTTTAATTATGGCATATGTACAGTACACAGTGCTTTGCTACAAAGCAGTGAACACCCCACACCACCAAACACGATCAGTTAATGCTTAATACTGTACAACAATGTATAATAAACTTATTTTGTCTGCACCGTGCATTAGTTGTGATGTACTTTCCCATAGACCCTCGTACTGCACATTGCGGTTAAATAATGTCCAGTAATGAAAAGTTTTTGTCTCTCCCTCCACCGAACTAACATTTATCCAATCACAGGTGAGCTTAGTAAAGGTGGCAACCAATGCAAGTTTAGCTATGAAATACTTTGACACCCAGTACACAATCAGTGACCACTTTAAAAAAGGAAAAGTGTTGGCTGTGATTGCCATTAATTACTGTACATAAGTGTCTTTTTTAATAAAATGATACTTAATGACTTTGGAAGCTCATCAAAAAAAAAAAAAGTCAAATTTCAATTAAATATTCAACCTTTTGTTTACATGAGAAACGGGAACATGAGCATTATATTGTGATTATGTAATGGCTTAAACCAATAGGTATAACTCAGAAACAATAATCCAGACATTTTTACCTACATTTCAAACTAGACACCAGTTCAATTGAAATGGACAGCAGTCATGCCAAATCTCTTCCACCATCCAAATTCCTTCCCCCATGACATATTGCTCAGTAATTAGGCCGATATTGTGACGCAGTTTCAAGGTATCCTGTACGTTAAGTTACGTCATAAGTTTCAATTTAACCCATACTGCTGCAGCAAGCATTCAGATCAATAAAATGCATTCATGGATGTTTTCATTAACTGTTACTAAATAATCGTTTACAACAAACATTTTATTAGACTATGCATATTTAGCTCGATATCAGTGTTAATTTTGGCAGGAGTTTTTACTTTAGTTTTAGTCTTAGTCATGTACTGAAAATTGTAGTCGGATTAAAGTCACATTTTAGTCTTTTCTTTTCGTTTTGTTTTGGTTAAGATTTAGTCAGTGGAACTCAGGTTTAATTTTAGTCTAGTTTTAGGCAGTTTTAAGTCAATTTTCTCAGACAGGTTCATGGTACTTGAATGCATTTTGCTAAAGGATACTGCTCCTGGTTGAGTAAATTCCCTTG
>JAODKC010000038.1:2874487-2886212 GCA_026777985.1 Mormyrops attenuatus
CATGTGATTGGTTGCTTAAATAATTGCATTAATGAGAAATTGAACAGGTGTTCCTAATAATCCTTTAGGTGAGTGTACATATATATATATATACAAACACACAGACACACACACACATACACACACACATATATATACATACATATTAGAAATATTAAAATAAAAACAGCTCTTGAATCTGAATCTGTTGTTGCAGGTGTTTATCGGAATCAGATCGAACTGAAAAAATGTGGCCCATCCCTAACACACACAAGCGCGCGCGCGCACACACACACACACACACACACACACACACACACACACACACCTTCTCCTGGAGACCAGACCCTCTAAAGTGCCTGCCACTGCTTAACACCATACGAAGTTGAGCCCTTCCTCCCCAACCACTCACAAGAGCTCAGAACAGCTAAACAGCCTCAGCCCAGCATTGGTAATCCAGAGGCAGCAGGAAGCTTCTGTAGGCAGCTAGTGCTGATGTCTGATCCACATATCACTGTTCAAAATAGCAATTTCCCTTTAAATAATCAGTGGTTGAAAATTCAAAATACGTTCAGTTAGGTGGGACTGTTACTGTCAGTCATTGGTCTTATTTTAATAAACTAATTGCACAGGGTAATAAGGACATTGACAAGAATGCACAAACTCACAAAATCACAAAATGCAAAGACCAAAATATCCACAAAACTGCCTGTGGGTTTCCTTTAGAGACTTAAGCCCAACAACACTTCCGTACGACTCCTATAGATACATTACAAATAAAAACTATGAAGTAGGTCAACAACAAAAATAAAGTCTAAGCTCTATATAAAGGATAATTCAGTAACATGCTGTAGCAGAAAATGATAGGGGGAATTGATACAGTGCATAAGAGAAGAGGTTCCCAGGGCACCAAAACCGTGAGTGTCAGTGCTTGGCAAGCCTAAGCATGGAGGCCAAGAGGCGTGATAATCATAGGATTCTGAGGGTTGGCCCAGACCACTCCCACATTCCAATCAAACACAGCCAAACACTGTGGCCCCCAAACTGGCTGGCACCCCCCATTTCCACATCCTGTCATAGCTGGCAGGCAGAAGGTCCTTGGCAGACCAAATTAGTCCCATCAAATCAGGACACGCTCTACCCTGCCCAGGCGGAAAATTCCACGACCTACCCATAGACAAGCACAGTATTAGACAACCGCGGTATAACTCCAGATAGATGCACAGGGTTCTTGAGATAAACGGATAGTGAAATCCACAATAAGAACTGTATAGGTTTGCTCCCAAAAAATAACAATGACACAAAAGGTGGTCCACTACACAGGTGTTCTTAGGGGCTCCTTTCAGACAGAAAGCCACTTATAGTACAGCTGTGTATCACCTGTTCAAAAAGGATATTTCAGCTGGTCTGTGACCCTGTGCATGAAAACCCAGCCATGTGAGAAAGCAAAGTTCAGATACCTAGGGTCATTGGGACCGTTTAGTAAGGATTATGGTCAGAGCAACTCTGAGAAAGCCCCCCACACACACACATCCATATTCATTATCTTTATGGGGATTCTCCATTCATTTCTATGGGGAAAAACCCATATATTAAATGCCAGCAATGACAACCATAACCCCTACAGTCCTCTAACATACCCCCTGCAGGCAGTCTTTACACACTGAACATTAAACAATGCTATATGGAAGTGATCGCATCAGCTAGAGGACTGCTGCCTCATTCAAACCGCCAAGTTCCTAAAACTTACCTAATACATTACAGATGAAGCATCGGTACTCTACTAGAATGCATTACTTGGGACTTTTCTTGCCTTCATCACCACTTGTACCACGGAAGACAGCAGGTGCCCTTGAACTACTTTTCCCTCCCTCACAATGGTGTGGAAAACAAACCTCAGCAAAGTCCCTCCAGGTAGTGTACGACCCCAACAACATCCATCACACACATGCTCAATCACATTTATTGATTACATTCAGTCATTTAACAGACACACTTATGCAGAGCAGCCAAGAGCATTTACTCAGCAGTCTGTTTTGAACAAGGAGCTTGCCAACCTTATCTCACTCATTTATATACGCTTTAATATAGCTGACCCATCTGCATTTCAACTTTCCCTAATCGCAGTTTTGATGTGCCGTGGGGTTGGCATATAAAGTTAAATGGGAATTTAGGAGTTTATGGGGAAGCTGCAGACGACACAAGATGACACACAATTTTTAGTAACTCATAAATGCAGAAAATATACGTACAGTGCCGATTTGGAGGATGCCAAGCATGTTTGTAGCAACCTCTTACATGATAAAGTTCGCTACAAGTTTGTATCCCGCGCTTCTTGTATATAATAACATAAGAAATTTACAAACGTGAGGAAGCCATTCGGCCCATCAAGCTCGTTTGGGGAGAACTCAACTAATAGCTCAGTCTTTAAAATCTTACCTAGCTCTGATTTAAAGGAACCCAGGATTTTAGCTTACGCTACAGTAACAGGAAGACTTTTTCATACTCTAACTACACGCTGTGTAAAGAAACGCTTCCCCAAATCCATTTTAAAATGTTCTCCCGCTAATTTCCACCTATGGCCACGATTTCCAGTATTTAAACTAATACTGAAGTAGCCATTTGGCTGAACAGCATCCAGACCTGTTAGAATCTTATATACCTGGATCATATCCCCCCTTAGTCTTCTTTGCTTGAGGCTCAACAGATTCAGCTCAGCTAAACTCTCCTCATAAGACATTCCTCTATGACCAGGAATCATTCTTGTAGCCCTACGTTGGACCCTTTCCAAGGCAGCAATGTCCTTTTTAAGGTAAGGTGACCCAACCTGCACACAATATTCACACACCGAAAGATGTAACTAACATTCTATTGGCCTTTTTAATTCCTTCCCCACACTGGCAAGAGTGGGACATGGAAGCATCAGCTACCTTAATTTCTGTGGAACTCATAAAATATTTGTAGATTATATTTTTCCTCCCTGCATGGATTACCTTACGTTTATCTACGTTAAATTTCACCTGCCAGGTATCAGCCCAGTCGCTAATTAAATCAAGATCCCGTTGTAGCTTCGCTTGCCAAGGGGACCAAAAACATTTTACAGTTTTTCCCAGATTGTGGAGGCCTGCACCCCTGACCTCCCCCCCCAAATGTGGAACAGTCAACTGTACACTGAATAGCCCTGGTTCTTCAACTTTTTGCATTTTGGTTATATGCCCATTTATATTACCACTATGCAAGCGGCTGTCCTAAAAGATCACTTAAACCAGGAAACAGATTTTGCAATATCTTAAATTAGGTTGCAAAATGAGCAGTAAAATTCTAACAAAGCTGTAATATTGATTTTTGAAATGTCTGTCAGTGAATGAGATAAAACAATGTATCTTGAAACTTGGCGGCAAAACTAGCAGGAAACAGTACATTTAAAAATGGCTGCTAGACAACAAGACAAGAAAACTGCACAACTATGATTAGTTGTATCTATGCTTACATTCTATGCGTGTGAATGTAGTGTGAACAGTTAAGATAAAAGTACCCAGAGGCATTATGTGACTGCAGCAGAGCTGAGAGAGCTATGAAGAACTTGGAGAACTAGATAACTGTAGCAGAGTGAAAATAGTGGGAGATCTGGAAGCTGAATTGGAAAAGATGGATTTGAAGAAGGCCGGAGTGCAGGCCAATGTGGAAAGTTGAGCAGAGAATGGCATAACCTAAATGATGTAGGTCCCATGGGAGAGCTATTCTTCTAGCAGCTATACTAAGACAAAACAACCACAAGAAACAAAACACAAAGCATCTTTATTTGATTACGAACAGCTGTTCGTAGAATTTTACACCTAAGGGATCTTTTACACAGTATTGTGGGAATGGCAATTTTAAAACAACTGGAAAACACTCTTGCAGGACATGTACTGATGAGACCAGCAGGCATTAAAAAAAAACAGCTACAGCAGAAAAGTAAAACAAACACCTTTTCGAGCTAAATCCAGGTAGTTATATGGCTAGGTATTTTAATGGTTTTGACAGCAAGTCACTTTGGAAACCAGCATCTTGCTAAGGAACAAAATAAACCTGGCCCACCACAGGGATGAAACCACTACTAACTCTACAGCACAAGTATCTTCTACAAACTAAATCTGGCACCTGCGTGCTATTGGCACCCAAAGACTCATTGCTCCATTAGTTAGTACTTGTCCTCCATAGGACACGGATTTCATTCACACCACGATGATAAACCAGCAAGCCAAAACCTGAAGAACACACATCCATTTGGGGGAAACTGTTGAGGACAGTGCATCCGTGCAATGTAGCATCTTAAAGCCACCATGTAACAAATATAGGCAGTCCCTGAGATTAAGGAAATCCCACTTACAAACTGCCATAAAGCCGATGATATTGAAATTTAAGTTATACACAGCGATTTGTAATAATGAACACACAATACTTTGAAGCCGAACAATGTTTTCATGAGCATCACAGAGACCCATTGGTTCGAGGTACAGAACTATGCTATATGTACTTTTATTACTGCCTTATATACTGTATTCTTCTTCAGACTTACCTATGAAAGTGACTAAGACAGACAGAGGGAACAGATCTTGTTTATGACCTGGGGACTGCCTGTAATTCACAGTGTCTGAGTAGATCTCCATTCAGTTACATCATTTGAGGGAAAATACATGAACACTACATGTCATTCGATGGCTTTTGCGGTCAAAGTGTGTGATGTTACACAGTTCACCCAATTTATCACAAGATAAGCATCACTGTCAATTTGGAGTAACTCAATGCTTCACTTTATCAGAATGAAAACCAGATAGCAACGGGGTCAAAAATGCAAAACTGTGGGACTCCATACATCTACCACCTGCCCCTTCATTTATTGGGAAGAAATATGCCTTTCAGCATAACATCAAGAGTCTTTAGAGGAAGAAAAACACTAATTGAACTGGAACAAAAATGTTGATAAGGAACATATTCAGTAAAACTATTTTAATATATTAAACATTCTATGTAACGTATACTACTAAGAACATGACCTCTTAAGTTCGCGCCAGTTAATTCACTAAGCTCAAGCAGGATTATTCAACTCGAGCTCTAAGAAATATGAGCCCGGTGCACGGGGATCTTATCTACCTTGTCCCTATTAAAACTACAGCGTTAAATTTTCAAACAAGGGTACTAGTTAGTTTATGAACTTTCTAGTAGTGCTGCAACAGCTTAGCAATATGCACTAGCTTGGCGGCAGATCTGCAAAGCTCACTGGAGAGAGACCGAAGAGCCCAGCAGTACTGGCTGACTGGAACCGAATCCAAGCCGAGACAGAGGTCTTATTAGAACGTCCTCGTGGCATATGCTTGTGCCAGATGGATCAGCGCGGTGTAAGAACTATCCGCTCTACTGCCAGCGCGCAAAGACTTTATATTCCAGAACGTACTTGCGCAATTTTACTGTGTGATTAATTACCCCGACTAAAGAGCCAAAGATATTTACGTAACGGTTTCTTTAAAAACTGCTGCTTTTATAATGGGTGTTTGGCGCCTGTTAGCAATAACGGAATTCAGGTGCCCATAGCTACTGTATTTTAGAATACAGTAAAAACGACAGTGATGACCAACACAAATGTAAAATTAGAATGATTGCTGTTAAGAGAAATGCATATAAAATTTAATCATTTTGCGCACTTATGTGCACATGTTCTTGAAAATTTTCCAACACGAAATTTAGCTCGTTCGTCACTAGTATCTCTCCCTGTATGCTATAATGCATCGCTACCGCCGACAAACTACACAACCCCCCGCCTGGCAAGGCCAAAAAAGTGTGATGAAACCAGTGAGCCGAAAGCATAATGCATATGCCATAGGGTAAGCGTACCTATATACAATGCACCCAAATACACTTTCGACCGGCAACGAGTTGCTACACCTGCGAAAAAGAAACGACTGGGTTTATAAGTATGACCACGGGGTAGAAAAGTTTACCGTTTAACTTAGCGCGAGTCTGGCAGGCGCAGAGACGTATGCGCCGCCGTTAAATATCTGAAGGCGCAGTGTCTTCCAATTCTACCTTTAATCGTCGACAGAAGTTTGGGGTTGTATACGAACAGTTAACATATTTACAACGCACAATAAATTTCGCAGCAAAGTAGCATTTAAGTTCCAAAGCTCTACTGGATTTAGATAGCGGCTTAAAAATAAATTATCCACCGCTGGCATCTTGACGCACACATTTTACGTTTGAAAGGCAGTCATACGGTTGTATCCGTTATTAGCTACACATTAACCAAGCGAACCGTACAAAACGCTGCATATACCTATCCAGAGATTAATTCCACGTTATTTTAGGAAATGAATTACCAAACACGTATTTGTTTTAAAATACGCACAACAATACAGCAATAAATAGTTTAAATAATGTCAGCAGCAGGCCAGGGTAGCAACTACAAGAAGTCCGGGAACCCACATAGAACCCCCTCCTTCTGAACAGCTTAGTTTAAACCATCGACGAGAGACATCCGAAGAAAGAAAACTCGCCTCAGAGAAAGAACCGAGTCCCGAGCAGGTCGCAGTCTTACCTGGAGTACGATACGTTTGTAATATCCAAGAAAACAAGTGTTTACCTTTTTCCTGTTGTTGTTACCACCCGTACTCGCTGTAACACGGGAAATTTGATGGTGATGTAGGTAGAAACCCAGCGACTTTAACCACTAACGAGAGATCCAGAGACAGTCAATATGGCCGTCGGACTGTCTGCGCGAGGCGTGGTTCATTTGATGGAAGCAGAGGGACGAGAGCGCGCACCGCTATGTACCTCGTGCTGCAGGCTGTGAAAGAGCAGCTACATCTTAACGCATTTGGAAGCTGCACGCAACACATCCCCCCACCCCCGCGCCAGGGAGAAATATGCACAGGGTCCAGCGGCTGATACCACCATGTGCTGACGTCACGTAATAAACACATGGTGGATAACTCATCCTGAGGATCCTGTTGACTTAATTCTCTGTCATTTTCACGACAAATATAATTCGGCTACAAAATTGCTTGTATATTAACCTTCAATATGAAGAATTCATGCATTTTTTTTCTTTTACATCTAAACAAAAAAATACACAAAAGCACGACAAAACAGTCCAGTGAAGATTGAGGCATGCCTCCTGACTGGCTTAAAACAGGTTGTACTAATGTTACTGTTTGATGGGTAACCATTGAAGAGTTGGCAAAATGGGTAGATTGTTATGGGAATACCATTTATTTTGGTTGTGGCCCTCAGCACTATTTCTCAACATGTGCAATATGTGAGGACTGTGAAAAGAAATTGATTGCATATCACTTATATGCCAAATTACACTATATACTGATATTAACTGCGATAATTAACAGTGACATTTGCACATGACAGAATACATTATATAAACATTTTACATTTTAGATTTAACATAAGATATGCCAATGCCACATTCTAAAAAGTCGTGCAAGGCCTGTGTGTTACAGTGCTCACCAGAAGTTTTGGGACACTTGCTTAATTCAATAAAATATTTGCGAATCTATTCTTTTTATAACAAAACACGTTAGTTTATTCATTTATATACAAAAATATAGATCATATTAGAAGCAACCAGTAGTTTTAAATAAAACATTAATTTCAAGTGGCAAAGATTGAAACCCAGATTATAGTTCTAAAAGAACTGATTAATTGACAAGCAGTATCACTGGATGCTTTTAAATTAGTATCACCGTTGTAATAACATAAAATACAAAACATTTGTGTTTAGTATCCCTTTGGCAGCCAGTGACTATAGTTTCAATTGATGACAAAGTGGCAAAAACGGAACTAAGTGAGTCAGTAAAAAAAGTTATTTGGTAAAAAAAACAATATTCTGAAGATATGTGCAGATACAGCTTTGGAAAAAAATAAGAGACTACTCTATATTTAAAAAAAATCTGCAATTTTAAATCCTGGGTTAATTCTGGTTCTGCTGGCAGAAGGCTACACTGTGCGCCTGTCACGCCCCGCCGGGGAACCGGCAATGGGAGGCAGCCGGCCCCGACGACGACTCCGGATCCTGACCTTGGCCTGCCTCTCGTTCCCGATCTCCTGGTTTTCGACCCTGCCTGCACGACCACGTCTCTGCCCGCTCCCCGGTTTTGTTCATTCAACTGTGTTGAATAAAGACCCTACTAGCAATCCCTCTGTTGGCCCAAGCGGGTTCTTGACAGTGCCAGGCTGCTTCCAAGTGACTAAGAAGTCAGCAGTACACAAGAACAAGGTGAAGCAGGAGACACTTGGAACAACCAAAAAGAAAAGCCAGGTAAAGGGCAGAAACAACTTTCTAATGCCAGAGACCATCAACTTATCTGACAGTGCCTCATAAATCAGAGGATGATCTCAAGTGACCTTCAAAAAGAATGGGAAACATTAAGTGGTGTCAAGTGCACTGCTAGGACAATTCATATCAGGCTCCTAAAAGCAGGAATGTAGATTCATAAAGCAAGGAAGAAGTCCTTCATTAATGAGACGCAAGGAAGAGCCGGGGTGGAGTTTGCAAAAAAAAAAAGTATATTTTACACAGGCTTTCACTCATAAACTGAGAAATGAATGAAACAGAAAATTTTACTGTGGTCTCTTTTTTCCAGAGCTGTATGTTACACATTGTTTGTCAATGGACTTTTGTCATGAAACTGATAAATTTGTAGCATTTTTACAGAATTAAGCAAGCATCCCAAGACTTTATGTGAGCACTGTATATAATGCAAGATCTTTTTTAGCAATAAACAATAGACCAATAACTGCATTCATTATGGCAGTGAAGAGCACAATGCTTCCTTCTGTGACATCACACTGGGCTGCAGATGCCATACTGCAACAGTGCTTTGTGGAGACACAATCTGGTTGCACAACAAAATAGCTATGAATGTCATAGGCTGATAAAGTCTTTCTGCACAACCTTGTGGCCCACTGTCTAGGTCTGTGAAGTCCCCTCTTCTGAACACACTCTCAAAATTATGTCCACATGGGGAACATACAGAAATTGATTTGGTGCAGGGCAAGAATTTGGCGTTAACAGTATATAAACATAATTTAAACTAACACAGTATTGAATGCAACATATAGGAAAATATAGCAAAGACAATACAACAAAACAACAATATAAAAATACTGCAAACATCGCCGGTTCAAACCCAGTCTCAGCAAGGCCCTTAACCCCTAGCTCCCTGGGTGCTGCTATGGGTGGCAACCCTTTGTGGACAGCTTACTCAGCAAAGGAGCAAGTTGAAGAAGGCATAAAGACAATTTCCCCATGGGGGTTAATAAAGTGCACAAAATGTGTGGAAAAACAGAAGTAGGGCGACACAGTATATAAATGTGTTGTGATTGGACAAGAGGGATGGCTTACACCAGGGGTGGCCAATCGTCAATCTCATCCACAAAGAGCTGGGGTGTATGCAGGTTTTCGCTGCAACTCCCTAATTAGGTCACTAATCAGAGGACTGATTGGTTGAAGAGTCCTCACACCTGGGTTTGAACAGTTGACCTAAAGGTTATCCCAAAAACCTGCATACACACCAGCCCTTTGTGGATAAGATTGGCCACCCCTTGGTGGCAGAGGTAGAGTTACAGAGGTAGAGTAACTGGAAAGTTACAGGAAAAGGCTGTAGAGATGGTTTGAGTTGTGTAGAGGTAGTTTGAGTGGTGAAGCGCCAGCCAGGTGAAGGTGGTTTGGTGAAGAGGTGGATGGTATCTGACAGACAAAGGCAAAGGCAACCTAGTGAGTGTAAGTGAGTTACAGAGATGTGCCTATGTTCACAATGTTTGAATGTTAAATAAACCTATCTAGAGTAAACATATAGGCAAGACTTTTAACCCCCAAAAACTCCTGGGTCACTGGCTGACCCCACTCTCTGACCCCAAGCTATCATTACTTGGTTTTAGACAAAAATGTCTGCTAGATAAATGAATATAAATGTGTACTTGGACAGAGAGAAGACAAAGGGGAACAAGGTGGAGAAAGAGGTGGTCAGCACACTCCCAGTGACAGCTGAGTAGAAGTTAATCAGGAGAGGATGTGAGATAGTGAGGTTCCTGAGCTGATGCAGGAAGTACAGTCTCTGCTGTTAATATCCCACTTATTGATGATGGTGGTCCCCTGAAACTTAACTGAAACACCCACAGATACGCTATGGCTGTCTATGGAAGTTTAATGCCATTTACACCATCTTGATAGTGTTGAGTGAGTTATTTTGAGCACATCATGATACAAGTCAGTTGACCTCTCTTTGGTAGAAGGTCTTTTCATTGCTAGAAAATAGGCCTACTATGAATGTGTTTTGCACACAGAGCAGGGAAGCAGCACAGGATCCAAAGTGATCGGGGTGAGCATGGGGTTTATTATAAAGCAGCATTACCCACACACAAAAGGCAGACGTCAATGACAAGACTAGGGAAACATACTTTAATGCGGACTTAAATACACAGGACTAATCAACATGACTGGAAACGGCTGGTGATATCAGGATTCCACATGAGGTAACAAGGGGGGGCGTGGCACACAGGAGGATCGGACGAGCAGGGCGTGACAAATTGTCATTTGCAAATTTAGGATTTTGCTGGATTTGTGTGTAGAGGTAAAGTCATTTGAGTAGAAGAGGAGAGCAGCACCGTTGTGCTGTGAATCACACAGGTTGGATTTCGGGCTTGAATACTATTTGCCCTTATCCAGAAGGAGGTAATCCACTGAGAGATGCTGGGGTCTTGCTTACAATGGATCAGGTCCAGGACAATGGTTTAAAGATGGAATTTAAATCTACAGACAGGATTTTAATATAGGCTGTATCCAAATTCAGGGGCTGCATCCTTTGATAGACTTAGTCGACATACCTTTTGTATGTTTCCACTTGTGTCCTTCTAAAAGTCCATGCATTGAATCTTGGGATAGGTTGCATCAGAGAACAGAAGGACCCTTTTCTAGGCCACAATTGAAGGAGCCTTTGAAATGGGACAGCCTTGTTGCACTGCTGTGATGCATTCAGCCTTCGAATGTAGCCTTAGAAGTCTACAGTTCATGAAATGGGACACAGATTTAGCTTTTGGGGTAGTCCAAGTGTTGGAGGATGTGATGAAGGTACTGAGCAATGTTTCATGTACTAAATTGGAGGTTGGTGATGGATTTGGGGTGTACCAGATTCATGCATTCAAAGGTTTCATGACCATTGATATCAGAAACTGACCGGTAGTCGTTGAACTCTCATGACCTTGTCTTTCCAGGGGGTGGATGACAGAGAGAAGCTGAATATCTCTTTTATTTTATCCATCCATTGATCCAAACGGAGTCTTGAGGTTCCAGATGAGAACTCATCAGGGCCAGCTGCCTTTCTGACATTCTGTTTCCTGAAGAATCTGTGGACATCCTTCTGGTTTACTGAGAGTGAGCGGGGCTCACAAAATCGCTAGCCCGACATCTCGGGACAATCAAGTTTTCCTGTCTGACTACCAAAATGTAACAAAACCATGCCTGATGGGCTATCATAAATAATCTCCTTAGTAAAATAAAATAACCTCTTTTATTCACCTTTTCTGCTCTTTTGACTTGCTATTTGGAGGAAAAAATTTGACCACTGAATGAACAAGTTGCTAGATAGATAGATAGATAGATAGATAGATAGATATAGATTCTTTATTTATCCAGAAGGAAATTTAGGTGTCCAGTAGCTTATACACAGTATACATACACATAGGCACACAGACCTAT